>CAVNZG010000061.1:0-22616 GCA_963693315.1 Diogma glabrata
AAATTACTTATGTCTGTCCACACAAACCCCTCTGGGTTGTGGTAGTAAAATCAAGATATCACAACTCTCGTTGAATAATTCAAATTCGTTTTTACTATTAACAGTTTTTTTCATACAAACCAAATAAAAATAAAATTAATGAAATAAAATAATGAAATAAAATTTTACCTGTTTTCCTCGTTTATGAACTTTCATATGAAATACCAAAGCCTTTTTATATGCGAATTGTTTTTGACAGTGTGCACATTGAAACAAGTTTTCGCGTGTATGGGTCGTCTTCATATGACGTTCGCATTCGATTTTTCCTTTAAACTCTTTATTACAAAATCGGCATGAAAACTGCAAGTAAAATTAAAAAAATTGCATATGACATTTAATACATTTAAAAATTGATTTTGTTTCAAAGACGTTGTAAGCGAATTAACCTTACCTTTATTCTTGCCGCGTCATGAGTACATTTGTGTGGATGCTTAAATTTTTTTCCACATTCTGAACATTCATATGGTCTCTCATTCGAATGACTTTTTATATGTTGTTTTAATTTAGATTTGTCTAAAAACTTCTTATTACAAAGTTGGCATGGAATCTGCAAGTAAAATTAAAAAAATTGCAGATAACGGTTAATCCATTTAAAAATTGATTTTGTTTGCAAAACGTTGCAGGCGATTTAATCTTACCATTCTTTCCGGGTCATGAGTTAGTTTGTGCCTTTTAAAATCTCGTGATGTCTTAAACTTTTTACTACATTCTGAACATTCATATGGTTTCCCATCCGAATGAGTTTCCATGTGTCTTTTTAATGTATAATTATCTGTAAACTTCTTATTACAAAGTTGGCATGGAATCTGCAAGTAAAACTAAAAAAATTGCGGATAACGGTTAATCCATTTAAAAATTGATTTTGTTTTCAAAACGTTGCAGGCGATTTAATCTTACCATTCTTTCAGGGTTATGAGTTAGTTTGTGCCTTTTCAAATTTCGTGAAACCGCAAACTTTTTACTACATTCTATACATTCATATGGTTTCTCATTCGAATGATTGAACCGAATATGAAGATTTAATAGATGGTATAAATATAGTTTGCAAAAAAACCGGATTTTTATAAACCGCGGTTTTAAGTTTTCAATTTGTAGAAACCTGCGGTTACGGTTTGGTTTTCGGTTTTTATTATAATGTGCTCAATTCAATGCAAAGATATTTACTTTATTTTTTATATTTCTTCTTGTATCAAATAAGATTAGTTTTAAGTGAATGATCGCTAAGGAGAGATATTAGTTTACGACTAAAATTATCTGAAACCGAAAAAACGCGTTTAGATTCGGTGGGAGGATTACGCCTTTATCAAAAATTGCCTGTCTTATGAAATTTAACCTTGTAATGCCTCTAATAGAAAAACCGTCTTTTGTCGCCAATTCTCCAACAATCTAGAGAAGCTTTGTTCATAAAATAAACTAATGTTTTTTGTGTGAGTTTCTAATTAGATTTGTTGAAGCAATATTTGTGTCAGAATCGTGTGGTCTTTTACAAAAAATTTTATGAACATTTCGCATGTGGTTGATCATTGCAGACGTAGAACCCTAAGAATTGTTCACGTATCTGATCCACTTTTCTTACATTTAGCTCTATTGTTGGCATTGTTCGTAGATGAAATATTTGTAAATTATTCCCAAACTGCTGTTGATGATGATGACATATTTTTTTTTGGAATGTTGTTCTTGCAATTTCAACTGCGAATAGTGTGAAGTGTAAAAGTAAACTATTTAATATTTTTTTGTTATTGTTAACAACAGTTTATTAATTATCTATTTTTACAGTATATTACTTTTACTTATAATGGGATCTATTCAGTAAAATCTTCTATCGAAAGTTTCTGTTATTCTTTTATTTTTTGTATGAAATTTTATAACGGGCAAATAAAATTTCATGCAAAAAATAAAAGATTAGCAGAAATTTTCGATAGAAGATTTTACTGAATAGGCCCCATTATTAGTCAACCCCATCAACAAATTCAAATTTAGCGATAAACAAAGTTATTTTTTTTGTTGATTTTGTGTTTCGCTCAATATGAAACGAAATGAAGATCACAAATGAAATACTACTTTGATTCAAAATTAAAGTAGCTATTATAAATTATTACTTAGTTGTTATAACTTAACCCTTAAACCAATTACTGCTAGCATCCTCTTTGAATCAGTAGACAACACATAAATTAAATTTAGACAGAAAATATAGAAAATAAATTTTCGTTGACAATTAAAATTTAAAATTTGTTGAAAACCGTAAACCGCGATTTTTAGCAGCGGTTTACGGTTACAATTTGATAAGCTGAAAACCGCGGTTTCGGTTTTCGGTTAACCGAACCGTGCAAACTTTAGGTTGAAATGATATTTTTTATTACAAATTTTACATTCGTAACGTTTGTCTGATATCTATGAAAAATAAAAATTATTGTTAGTAAGTAGTAGTTTAGGTATTGCCCCTAAGTCTAATTTAAATTATTGAAATTACATTTATAAAATTTTTCTTATAAAAAACTCATTCATTTGATTGATAATATTAATATATAGTTTGAGTAGACGTAGCAAAACCTGTCTTATGTTTATGAGTTTTCTTATGCATTCACATTGCATTCATATGATTTTTACCGGAATGAATTATCAATCGATGATAATAATAAGTCTACTTTTTACGGCTTTAAGACTATGGCTGTATTCTAAACCAAAACTTATTTGAAACTTATTTGTGGAGACTTACTTATTTGAATAAGTAACCTAAAGAGGTGACTTATTTGAAATTTTTTTTCCATAGAAAAATCTAATTCGGTTTGACAGTGTCAAATATTTTTATGTTTGTTTACTAAATGATTTTCAGGAATAAAACTTCTTTTTCGATTCGTAATAAAATTGATGTAATAATTTAAAATGAAAATAGTATATTATTGAATTAGGAGCTAAAGTCGTACTTTTTGTGTTGAGTCTATAGTTTGGCAATTATAGACGAAACACAAAAAGTCACTTTAGCTCCGAATTCAATACACTATTTTTTCGGCAAACGTTTAAATTTGTTTAAAAATATGAAATTAATGCATCAAATTTTTTAAAAATATGTTTTAGGTAATAAATTTTCTGAAATTAATTTTTTTTTATTTTTATTCATTAAAATGAACTGAAATGCATTCTGTTTTGAACAAATTAATAATATCATTTTATTTTACTTTACTGCCGCCGTAAAAATATGAAAATTACTTTACAGCCGCCGTAAAAATATGAAAATTACTTTACAGCCGCCGTAAAAATATGGAAGTTACTTTACAGCCGCCGGCAGAAAAAGTAAAAATGACGTCACTTTTGCAGCCGCCGGCTAAAAAGTAAGACTTTAGCTACTCCCCAGCGGCAGTAAAGTTAAACTTTACAGCCGTTAGCCGAAAAAAATAGTTTTGAAAACTCTTTTAATTGATCAAATCAAATAAATCGTTTTAATTAAATTTATTTTCCAATTTGCTTTTTGTTGCTGTCAAAATAAGTATGCTAAATCGTTTAGAAAAGCTTTTAAATACTTATTTAAAATGGCGGAGAATAAGTAAGTCTACATAAATAAGTTTCAAATAAGTTGTCGTTTAGAAAACAGCCTATAATATTTTTAAGTTTTGTTTTGGTCTGTAAATATTTGATTTAATTTTCAATGTATTGAGTGCATTTCGATTTAAAATTTGTTAATTCAATTATTGTGTAATATTTTTTTAAATGATCTTCCAGTTTTACATGCGTAAATTTTCTGACAGTTGTCACTTGTTAACTTACAAACAAATGTTTCATTATTTTTAATGTATATTATAGCATATAGTCCGGTCAAAATAGTCGAGGAAATAAGGATGACCTGAAAAGTGGAACATATCTTGGTGATGCTATTACAAATAAAATGTCGAAAGTCCTCATCGATCCCACGTCTGCTAAAAAAATTATTCAAGGTCAAAAGTAATCTACAAAAATTGTTATGGTACTTTTTTCCTAAGAATAACCATTCCTGAGAAATCGTGATTCTAAAATCTAAATCATCGAAAACAATAATATGTAAGAATAATCGCGTATACACTTATTCGATGTTAATATGAGTGAAAATATTTGTTTGACTAACTTCTACATACAATTAATACGATTATGAAAATATACACATAAAAGAAACTCTCCCTAATGTCATTTGCCTGTGTAACCTTGTAGCATTCCTAAACTAGGAACATACATATAAATCAATATATCTCCAAACGACTCAATATAGTTTAATCCCAGCCAAATAATCACGCATAACCAAACCAAACTTTAAACAATTTAATCCCATAAAACACCCAAAACCTCTATTTCATCTAAACGATATAACATTGTATTAAATCATTGATATCATGTATATCACCAATCTATTCCCAAACGCTATTTCACCACAAAACTAATAGTCTAAGATCCGGCTGCAGGATTAGTGCGTTCATCGATGTTTTGCTAAAACCAAATTTTTATGTATATTTATAATTAGGAGAATATATATCTACCAGGTTGCCTATCAAAATTTGGCCGCCAGTATTTTTAATTAAATTATTTTTAATTGATTTTTGGGAAAAAATTTCGTTCACTTGTTTTTTAAATAAAATGTCGTCTACATCACGGCAAATTATATAACGATTCTAAAAAATCACGGTTGCCGTTGCGTACCTGGCCGCACCTCTTCGCAGCCAGGCGTAAACAGGTATGATTTCGATACATTTATACGTTTATAACGTACATTGATTAATTCTATATCAAATTAAAGCTAATTTTTTTCTATTTATTATCATATATGGTTGCCTAATTAAATCCGGCCGCAAATAAGGGTTGCTGGCTGTTAAAGATGATAAATATTTAAGGTAGAGTGAAAGAGAGTTAGCGCGTAACATCATTTGTCAGACGAGGATAGCGATTGCCAGCTGTGCGACGCTCTTAAGCCATTGCGCATGCGTCGAATGTTAGTGTTCTCAACCACCGGGGAGTAATAGAGACGACTTAATAAATACTCCAAAAAAATTGTCTTCCTTTTCAAAATGACAAATTTAAAAATTACAACAAAAAATGGTAGAATCCTAGTTTATCCCCTCAAATAAATTTGCGTTTTTTTTTTTCAGATAAATAGAAAGGTTGGTTTATTTTTAGAAGTAACTTGATTTGATTTTTGATTTTTTTTTTTGATTCGCTTCTGCGACCTTGCACAACTTCGATCAAAAATAGCACCGCCCCCCTCCCCCGCGTCGCCTCCGCGTCCCCTGCGCCACAGGGGGGACCAAGGTAAAATTGAAAGTTTGATCCTTTATAACTTTTGATCCTGATGTGATCATTAACCTTTGAATTAATATTTCATATTTAGTTAATCTTTTAAAAATGTTTGGAATTAGAATCAAAAAATGTACGAAAACAAATAAATTGCAGTCGTTTTTATATTAAGTAAGCTAAAAGAAAATATCATGAAATTGTTATTGTTTAAAATATTTACTTCGTTTTGAAATTAGAATCCAAAAATGCATTAAAACAAATAAAATGCAGTCATGTTTATTTAAAAATCTGAAAGTAGCAAATATTGTTATTGTTTAAAAGAATTGAAATAAGAATCCAAAATTGTATTAAAACAAATAAAATGCAATCGTGTTTATTTAAAGTAATTCAGAAGTTATAAAATATTATGGAATTGTTATTGTTTAAATGGAAATTGAAATTATAAACCAAAAATGTATAAAAGAAATAAAAATGAAAAGATGAATAAAGTTTTAAAAAAGTCAGATTTTAACAGACCACGATCAGTAGAAGAAGTGTTTTATTTTTACGGTACTTCATCGTGGGTTTCCTCAGACCGCTAGCGGTCAGTATTCTAGAGATCCTTACATTTTGGTGACAGCGGTGGGATACTGGCCAAACCACTAGCCGAGGAAGCTCACGATGATCCGTAGAAATGAAACCTTCTCGATCAATGTTGGTCTGAAAGAAAATTTCAATAAAAAAAAGTTTGAACAGTGAATGAAAAGAAAAAATTTTAATAAAACAGAAATGTGTATAGTGAAATGAAATATTTTGTTTGATCCATGTTATGTTGTGATTAGAAAGAAAATTTTAAAATAAAGAAATTTGAACAAAATTTGAACATGAGTGAAATATTTTGATCCATGTTATGTTGTGATTAGCAAGAAAAATTTAATATAAAGAAATTTGAACAAAATTTGAACAGTGAGTGAAATATTTTGATCCATGTAATGGTGTAATTAGAAAGAAAATTTTAATATATAGAAATTGGAACAGAGTGAAATATTTTGATCATTCTTATGTTGTGAAGAGAAAGAAAGATATTTGGATCCATCCAAAGAAATATTTTGATCCATGTTATGGTGTGATTAGAAAGAAAAGTTTGATAAAACAAAAAAGTTATTTTGTATGTGAACAGTAAAGTTATATATATTCTGATCAATTGCTTGATGATCGTAGGAAGATTTTAGAAAAAGAAAGTGCAAACTTGCAGAAAAGTGGTTAGTGAAGAAAAAGTACAGGAAAGCTAAGACGAGTTATATATATGAAGCCGGAAGAATTTGTTACTCTATTACTCAGTAACAGAGGTGTTGATAAAAATCCGGAATTAGAGAAAAAGTTAATCGAAGTAGCGGTTGGACTTTTGGAAAAGAACGAACCAACCAACATCATCAAAAGGCAGCTAAATCTTCTCATTGATCAAAGCTTGGGAGCTGGACAATCACTGGACAAGGCAGCAGATAAGGTAGGACCTTCCAATTTATTAATTTTAAATCAAAATTTAAATAGTAATAGTGATCTTAGTGTTAAAATGGGGTCAATTAAGTTAGAAAGTGCGATGAATTTATCTAAAAGCATTCGATTTGATGGTGACAGGGATAGCCTGTACGATTTCATTAGTTCATTTAAATATTATTTCGGGAATGTTAATGAGAAAGTAGAGTATATGAAGTTTATAGTACATACGCGTATAGGAGGTACGGCGAAAAATGCTATACGAGGTATTGAGAACGACATTACTGATCCAGATAGATTGGAGAAGGAATTGACGAAGAGTGTCAAACAGAACCGTTCCGAAGAAATAATTAGAGGTGATTTTATTAGAAATTGGTTTAGCAAAGAAAAGGGATTAGTAGAATATAATTTAAAATTCGATAAATTAACAATTGAATAAGTAGAAGCTAGTGAATCTGGTGTACCAGAAGATTATAGAAAGGGTATAAGATTTAGAGTGGATAGAGAAATGGTAGATTATTATATTCAGGGTTTTAAGGAAATGTCTGTTAAGGGATATATAGTAAATTCGAAGCCAAAAAGTGTGGCTGAGGCTAAACAAGCGGCTGAAGTAGCAGTGCGACAATTTACATCTAATTATCGACCTCCAAGTAGAAGTTCTTGTTTTAAATGTGGAAGAGTTGGTCATGTTGCCCAGTATTGTAGGACAAATGGTTCTTCTAGAATAGTAAATACAATTAGATCAAATGTTACGAAATGTTACAACTGTCAGGGAATTGGGCATTTTGCGTCTAATTGTTCTACGCCAAAAGGAGGAAAAGAAGGAAAAACGATTAAATGTTTTAAATGTCAGGAAGTTGGACATATAGCAAGAAATTGTAAATCTGGAAGTAACAAGCCAGCAGAAAACTGGAGAGGGTCGGGACAGCGGGAAGAATCACCGGCCCAGAAAAATTTAATTGGTTAACATCATGTAGTAGTGGTAGTCTTCCCATAGCGACTTTAGCGACATTAAATTGTAATCCAAGGGTGGTTGAATATTTGATCGACACTGCATCAGAAGTATCGTTAATAAAAGAAAGTTTAGTTATGGGATTGGAAATTGATGCGAGTGATAGAGTAAGTTTATTGGGAATCGGAGGAATTCCAAGGTGTACTTTGGGAAGCATTGAATTAGAAATTGAAATTGGGGAGTTGGAAAAGTTTAAACATAAGTTTTTTGTTGTGCCATTTGATTTTAGTTTGAAGGTAGATGGTATTTTGGGTATTGATTTTATAAGAGAAAATAGTATTAGTTTATGTTTTGAGAAAAATACCATGAGGACAAGGGTTTATACAGTAGAAGTGAAAATGTTAGGTATTGTTGGTGATAATTGTAGTTTTGTTATTGTAAAGGAAAAAATAAGGGTTCCAGCGAGAACCATGTGTTGTATTCAAGTAAAAGGAATTGGAGAAAAGGTTGGAATAGTAGAAAAAAGAGAGATACAAGAAGGAGTATTAATGGGCTCGTGTATAACGGAAAACTCAAATGGGAAGGTTTGGGTATGTGTAATGAATATTAATGAAGAAGAAAAAGAATTAGAGTGCCCAGAGGTTAAAGTAGAAGAGGTAGAAATAGAGGATTTCGAAAATATGAGTGAGAATGGAACTTGTTGGGAAAACAGAATTCAAAAGTTAGACAGTTTGCTTAGATTAGAACATTTAGAGCAAGAGGAAATGGTAGGTCTGAGAAAAGTATTGCACGCCTTCAATGACAGTTTTTATCTCCCAGGAGATAAGCTCGAAGGATGTATTAAATATAAATCTGGAATTAGGTTAATAGAGAATACAAGTCCAATATTCGTTAGACCTTATAGATTACCATATGCTCAGCGAAAAGAAGTAGAGGAACAAGTTGAGAAACTGTTGGAAAATGAAGTGATAGAGCCAAGTAGCTCGCCGTGGAATGCGCCTGTGCTTTTGGTAAAAAAGAAAATTGATGCAACCGGTGTTCAAAAGTACAGATTGGTAGTAGACTACCGTAAACTCAATGAAAAAACGATTCAAGATACTTATCCTTTGCCCAATATTATAGAAATTTTAGACAAATTAGGTAAAGCGAAATATTTTAGTGTATTAGATTTAGCTTCGGGATTTTATCAGATGGGATTGGAAGAAAAAGATCGAGAGTTAACAGCTTTCAGTGCAATGGATCAGAAATTCCATTATAAGAAAACACCAATGGGATTGAGAAATAGTCCGGTGAATTTTATGAGAATGATGAACGCAGTGTTAAGTGGGTTAAACGGAATCGCGAGTTTAGTGTATATGGACGATATTATTGTTTTTGGTACGAATTTAGAAGAGCATAATTGTAGATTAACTCAGATATTAGAACGATTGAGAGAAAATAATTTAAAGTTGCAGCCGGATAAATGTGAATTTTTAAGAAGAGAGATTCAATACTTAGGACATATTGTATCGGAAGAAGGTGTGAGACCAGACCCAAAGAAAATTGAAAAAGTGAGAGATTATCCAAGACCTAATAATGTTAAAGAAGTTCAGCAGTTTTTAGGATTTATTGGCTATTATAGAAGATTTGTGCAGAATTTTTCGAAAATTGCGAAACCATTATCAGATTTAACTAAAAAAGATTGTAAATTTGAGTGGAAAGGTGAGCAACAGGAAGCGTTTGAGTTATTAAGAAATAAGCTCGTTGAAGTGCCTATTTTGAAATATCCAAATTTTGACGAACCGTTTATCGTTACGACGGATGCGTCTCAAGAAGCTATTGGAGCGATATTAAGTCAAGGAAAAATCGGAAAAGACTTGCCAGTTGCTTACGCAAGTAGAGTGTTGAACAAAAGCGAAAAGAATTTATCAACCATTGACAGAGAGTTGTTAGGGATAATTTGGGGTATTAAACAGTTTCGACCATATCTTTACGGAAAGAAGTTTGTAGTGGTAACGGATCACAAACCTTTAACGTATTTAAGAACTATGAAAAGTCCAAGTAGTAAATTTGTTAGATGGCTAGATGAAATTGCGGATTTACAGTTTGAGGAGATTTATTATAAAAAAGGAGGATTGAATACAAATGCGGATGCGTTGTCGAGAGTTTTTATGGTGGAAACAAGAGCACGAAAAGTGGCACGTAGTAGAAATAAGGAAGAATATGATAGTGATAACGAAGACACAAGTAGTGAAGATGAAAACGAATTAGAGAAAGAAGATATTGAAAGTAAGGTGAATCCAAGTAAAATGTTTAAAGTTAGCGAAATTGAGGGTAAAACTAAGAGTAGTGATGAGGAAAGTGAGCAAGAGAGAAATATGGAAGAGTTAGAGAAAGGACAGCAAGTTGTTAATGAAAGTATACGAACAAAAATGCTAAGAGAATTTCATGATGCCCCATTAGGTGGACATAGGGGGTTTAAAACGACGTTGAAAAAAGTTCAAGAGAAATGCAAATGGAAAGGAATGGGAAAAGATATTAAGAGATATGTAAAAAATTGTGAAAAATGTCAATTAAATAAAATTTTGAAATCGAAAAAGAATCCAATAATAATAACTGATACTCCATTGAGACCTATGCAAAAGTTGTGTATAGATGTTGTTGGCCCATTACCAGAATCAATAAAAGCACATAAATTTTTATTGACAATGCAGTGTGCATTTAGTAAATTTGTAATTGCGGAACCTATTAGAAATCAAGAAGCAGAAACAATAGCAAGAAAGCTGGTACAAAAGTTGATTATACCATATGGATTACCAGAAGTGATTTTAAGTGACCAAGGAACAAATTTTATGAGTAAAGTTTTTAAAAATATTTGTAATTTATTTGGCATAGAAAAAATTCAAACGAGTGCGTATAGGCCTCAGAGCAACGGATCTTTAGAACGATATCATAGATCGTTGAAAGAGTTTATTAGGCATTACATCAATGATAAGCAAAATGATTGGCATGAGTTAGCAAAACTAGCGTGTTTTTCATACAATGCGACAAAAAATGATGCTACAGGATTTAAGCCGTTCGAACTAATGATGGGGCGAAATGTAGAAATGCCATCTGCGTTTAAAGAATTAGAGCAACCTTTTTATGCCTATGGAGACTATATAAAAGAATTGAAAGAAAAAATGTGTAGAATAAATCAAAGAGCGAGGCAAAATATTATAAAATCTAAAGAAAAAACTCAGGAATATTATAACAAAAACTTATTGGAAAAAAATTTTAACATTGGAGATTTGGTAAAACTTAAAGTAGAAAAAGTAAAGCAAGGAGAGGCAAAGAAATTAAGTTCGCAATATGTTGGACCATTTGAAGTGGTAGATGTGACAAATACAAATGTTAAGATAAAGAAGGGCAAGAAGAATACAACGGTTCACAAAGATAGAGTAGAGAAGTTTTATTGCGAAAATTTTGAAGGGTAACCAAACAATTAATGAGAATTCGAATTGGTCGTATATATTTTAATTATATTTGATTAGTAGATTAAGTTGTTATTTGCTACAGGATATTACCTGTCACCTGACGAATCGGATAAGGTTAACGTACAGTTAAATTTAGTACATAGGAATTTTGAATATTTTAATAATAATTTTTTTATTTTCATGTAGAGTATGTTGAGGGAAATTTGATCGTAAAATTATAAACTCAATGAAAGTTGATGATAGTTACAAATTTTGATAAAGTTAATTTTATATTGGGAAATATGCATAATAATATAAGCAAAAAAGCAAAGCTAATTTTTTTTGTTAAGAATCAGCAAATTTGATTAAATTGTTTATTAAATATGAAGAAATTTAAATTAAAGTTTTATGTTTGTAATTGAAATTGTAAATTCAGGTAAATTAGCAGTTCAATTTTTTTTATTTTTATTCGTTGGATTAGAAAAAAATCAAAAAATGATGATTTTGGAATAAATAATAATGGTAAATTTTTTTTAAAAGTAAATTTGTTTTTAAAGTTAAAGTCATTGTAAATTTAGTCGTGTGTCAAAATGGGTAAAACAGAAAGTAAGCCTATTAAAGATTCCAACAATAATGGAATTGTTGTTCATCAAGAATTAATAAATTTAACTCAAGAGAAAGTGGAATTGCATTCCACTACAAATATTTTAGTCAAAAGTTTAGTAATGTTGTTGGTCATATTTTTTATATTGTGGATTATTAAAAAAGTTTTAAACGAATTTAAGAAAAAGGTTATAAGTGCAACTAGAGAGGCCAGGGGCCTACAGATACAAGTTTAAAATTTGCAAAATCCTGGAAGATTTTTACTTGGGAAAGGGAAGGTATGATGTGATCATTAACCTTTGAATTAATATTTCATATTTAGTTAATCTTTTAAAAATGTTTGGAATTAGAATCAAAAAATGTACGAAAACAAATAAATTGCAGTCGTTTTTATATTAAGTAAGCTAAAAGAAAATATCATGAAATTGTTATTGTTTAAAATATTTACTTCGTTTTGAAATTAGAATCCAAAAATGCATTAAAACAAATAAAATGCAGTCATGTTTATTTAAAAATCTGAAAGTAGCAAATATTGTTATTGTTTAAAAGAATTGAAATAAGAATCCAAAATTGTATTAAAACAAATAAAATGCAATCGTGTTTATTTAAAGTAATTCAGAAGTTATAAAATATTATGGAATTGTTATTGTTTAAATGGAAATTGAAATTATAAACCAAAAATGTATAAAAGAAATAAAAATGAAAAGATGAATAAAGTTTTAAAAAAGTCAGATTTTAACAGACCACGATCAGTAGAAGAAGTGTTTTATTTTTACGGTACTTCATCGTGGGTTTCCTCAGACTGCTAGCGGTCAGTATTCTAAAGATCCTTACAATCCCCTCATTTCCGCAATTTTTTTTTTCATAATTAGGATGCAGAGCACCTAATCTTTCTATTTATCTGAAAAAAAAAACGTAAATTTATTTGGGGGATAAACTAGGAATGTTCCCAAAAAATTAATATTGATTTAACTCTCTTTCACTCTACCTTAAATATTTATCATCTTTAACAGCCAGCAACCCTTATTTGCGGCCGGATTTAATTAGGCAACCATATATGATAATAAATAGAAAAAAAATTAGCTTTAATTTGATATAGAATTAATCAATGTACGCTATGAACGTATAAATGTATCGAAATCATACCTGTTTACGCCTGGCTGCGAAGAGGTGCGGTCAGGTACGCAACGGCAACCGTGATTTTTTAGAATCGTTATATAATTTGCCGTGATGTAGACGACATTTTATTTAAAAAACAAGTGAACGAAATTTTTTCCCAAAAATCAATTAAAAATAATTTAATTAAAAATACTGGCGGCCAAATTTTGATAGGCAACCTGGTAGATATATATTCTCCTAATCATAAATATACATAAATATTTGGTTTTAGCAAAAAATCGATGAGCGCACTAATCCTGCAGCCGGATCTCGTACTATAATTATTTCATCATACTAAGAAATCATCCAAACAATTTTCAAAACTCAATTTCAAATATTACTAAAGAGCCTAACTTAAGCAAAATTCATGATTTCACCATCGCATGAAATAAATTCCAAACAAACCAACTTAGCAACAATTTCTTGATACCAAAAATTTCCATTCAAAATCAAACCTCAGCGATTCCTACGAATTCAAAGAAAATATTCTAAGCAACAATGTCAAAACCATATACATTTCCATACAATATCGAAAACATCCAATCAAATAAAATTCACCAATAAGCAATTTTACAAACCAAATTCCGAAAACTTGTTAAACGATATTCCCATCAAAGTTACAATAAACACAAAAATTCATGTAACTTTGTATCGTCAATAAAAATTATCCACAAGCCAAACAATATAAAACGGTAGTTACGAAATCCGATAATCTAAAAATTTAATAAAACTATGAAATTATGTTTACATAAGAAATAGCAAGTACTACATTTTCTATAGAAATTAGGAAAATCAAGCGAAAGCGTCAGTCAGTACAGTTGAATTAAAATCGCGAACGAGATCACGAGAATCTCACCTTTCGGGGGTCCAACCTCTTGGACCCCGAAGTCAGTCAGTTTAGTTCATAATGGATATTCGTAACTTCTTTAAGAAGCCACGGATCGAAGGTTTATTGGTTTTTGATAGAAAAAAATGGTAGAAAAAAATTTGGTTTATTAGTGGAAAAAAATACTGAAAAATCGACACACGATATTAATCACGTATCAAATTCTGAAGATTGTGCAATTACCTTCCATGTTTTTGATATAGGCAATTTTTTGGAAACGGATATTGTTTTATCTAGTGAAACTAGATTCAAAGCGCTAACCCAGCCTTGGGTACCAAACAAAAATTATGATTTTAAAAAGGATAGTTCCGGGTCGCGGCGTTTCAATTCAAAGCTAGTGTTGTGCCGTATTTCTCATTACCCATTTTCGATCACTAATTCCCAGAATTACAAACTCAAATCTTTCTAAAATCGCAATATTATTTTCACATACCAATAAATTTTCTCTAAACACATTTTCAAAACTGAAATTTTCTTCTAATCTCTAGCCGATAGTTTTATAAAGGATAAAACTATTAAATATTATCATTTATCACAATTTTAGTCGTTACTAAGAATTTTCTTTTAATCTCTAGCCGATAGTTTTATAAAGGATAAAACTAATAAATAATATCAGTTATCACAATTTTAGTTCATACTAAGAATAAGTCTTTTTATTTTTGCCGACAATCCTTTTCAATTCACATATCATTTTAAAATATTGAATCAACATGTTTTTCCAAATAAACCTTCTCAAACAAAAACTAACTATAATATTAATATTTCTCATGCTAATAAACTTTAGAAGCATGTTAGAAAAAAATAAAACATTAAACAAATTTCTCAATTCTCTGTTTAAGTTTCTTAGAAATAAGTTACAATAATTGCATAATTCCTTTTGTATAATCCTTCGACAAATCCTTTTCCCAAAATATAAAATTTAATAAAGTTATTCCTATTTTGTTTTTGTTGTTTTCTTTAATGTAATAAAATCAAAATTTAGTATATAAGATTTAGTTTTTAAGAAAATAAATGTCGTTTTATAATATTACTTCAAGTCGCACAGTCGATAACAATTTTTAACAAGTTATAGTTTAAGGAAGTACAAATCTAATAGTTCAAGTCAGTGAGTTTTAACATAGTTCAACCAGACACAACAATTCAAAAAATATAGTTTAAGAAAATAGTTTTTAATATTTAATTTTTGAGTTCTACGCGATCATTTTAAGATAAAATTTAAATCTATAGATTCAAATGAATAAATCCATTTTATTAAATTTTCAAATATAAATGCAAAAAATAATAGTGCAAATTATTCTGAAATAAAAATATTCAGAAACATAAATTAATGGTTAAACAAAAATAAATAGTGAACACTAACATTAAATTTAAAATAAATTAAATAAATAAAAATTGTTTCAGTTTATAATATAACCAAAATTTAAGTGTTTCATTTAATAAAAATATAACCCCAGGTATAACACTAGTATGAGAATGCTACATAAATCTACAAAAAATTGCAGAAACCAACCCCTTTACATTTGTGTGCGACTTGATCACACAGAGATGCACGGCAAAAGCCGTGTTTTGGACTGACCAAGAGATCGCTTAAATGCGTTATCCAAAGCTGGGCAGAGGAACAAAATAGACAAATATGAAGAATGGTGAACGGGTCCTTTGCATTCTAAAAAGTTTCTATGCAACTTTCCCGTCTCCCCTCAAAAAACAATCGAGTGTGAGAGTTTCTGAAATTCGTAACATGGTGCGTAACAGGACACGGTTCGATAAATCATCACCATAACAAAGTAGGTCTTACTGCTGCAATTTCTGCAACTCGGAGGCAGAAACGATGGACTACATTATTTGTAACTGCTCTGTCTTTGCATTGCACAAATACATCAAGCTCGGTAAAGGAAGACTAACAATTTCTCTACCGCAAAACATTAGTCCGATGAACTCATTAAAAAAAGGTAGAGTTTTATATGAATTCTACCTAAAATTCAATAATTTTCAAAATACGGAGGAAAATTAATATTCAATTTCAAATTTATTATTTTATAAATCTTAATGTTGTTGAAAAGTACAAGAAAGTGTTCCACTTTATTTTAACATTAATTTTATCCACTTAAATTAAAAAAAATCTTAAATAAATTTTTACCTGTAAACTTACATTTGAATGCGTTAGTAAATGTTTCCTCAAACTTGCCGTTTGTGTATATTCTTTATTACATTCAGAACATTTAAACAACCTTTCACGTGTATGACTGTTCATATGTGCTTTCAGTCCTTTATCGGTTAGTAGCTTTTTATCACAAAATTTACAAGACAACTGAAAAGAAATAGTAAAAAACTTTAAAATTTCTTTGTATGGTTTTTCAAACTTGCTAATGGTCAGTTATGAGAACAATTCAATGAGCAATAAATAATAATCGAGAGGTTTCAACAATTAAGATATTTATTTTAAACGATATTTTGAAAAATGAGCAGTTATCAGTTACAAAAAATACGAATTTTATGGTCTTGCAACCGTCGGCGGTTGTGCCTGTTATTGGGAGAAAATGGTATTGTCACCAAGTGCTCGATACACATTCTCAGAATTCAGACGAAGTACTGAGAGCGAAATCTCGAATGGGTTGGACTTGAGATTAGAAAAGGATAAATAAGAAAAAATATCAGGGGGGGTTCTCCGAGTTTAAATCCAACTACTTAACCACACGGCAACTCGGCATAAACTTTATAGCTGTCGCAGTAAGATCTCGTTGAAGTATTCAAATTCGTTTTTTTCAAATTCACAAAACATTTATGTTTTTTTTGATACAAACCTGTTGCAGTCGCTGCCGCCAAACTTTACATTGAACGCTACATTAAATCAAAAGTCACAGTACACAATGTTTTTCTATTCTTTTTCAGTTCAATGTTTTAATTTTATTTTGTTATTAAAAAGTTAAGAAAATATTTTGTTAAGGTGCAAACACAATAGATCCGTTCCGTCCGCTCCGTTATATTTGAACTGTCAGTTTATATGTAAAACGGAAATTAAAACACAATGAACGGAGGGGAAAAAAGCGGAACGGACACTAAACACAAATTCAAACTTTTACGGAAGACATAACCTCAAATAATGTTTATTTTTTCTAAATATTTATATGAATAAGCAGATTTCAACAAATTTCATAAAATATGAATATAATTTAGCAAATCTATAGAATAATACATAAAAATATAAATAAAATATAAGTTTTTGGATAGTTGAAGACGGAGCGGTTGTATTGTGTTTTATAAAACGAACGGATTGAGGCGGAAAAAAACGAACGGAACGGAACGGATCTATTGTGTTTGAACCTTTAGTCAGTACGATTCTGTAATTAATGGTAAAAACATCTACTAAAAGAAATTATAATAAAATAAATTATAAAGTTTTAAAAATAAAAATTTATTTATATTGGTTTTGAATTTATATCAATAAGTTTGTGAAATCATCAACGCCGGAGCTGGCAACGCCAGAAATAAATTACCAGGCCTCAGAAACCAACATTGGTGACTCCGTTTTTGTGATCAAATTAAGGCAAAGAAAGCATAAGAAAGTTGGAGAACATATTTGTGTGTTGCTAGCGTTTGATATTAAATTCAACAAAACTACATTTAATTAATTACATCAAAATAACCATCAGTTTCCTGTATATTAAATTATTGGCCAACAATTGTATTATGACGGTAATATAAGATCATCGATTAGCCCAACATATTGGCAGATTTTAAGGTTAAAATTACACATGGATATGTAAAACAACTTGTAGAAGCAGTAACATCCACTTTCTTTTACAACCACATCAACCAGTTCAATAAATTTAAAATTCCAATTCGGGTTTTGTACGTAAGAAGGAAGCGAAAAAACTGTAAGTTATTCTGTAAATTAATCTTAATTAATTTTTATAAATATTATACATATTTCTAAAATTAAAATCACTTCTTAACGAAATACAATTAAATAATTTAAAACATATAAAATGATAGATAAAATTAAACAATACTTTTTGCATTTTGATGTAAAACAAATGTATTTCTTTTCTTTTCATTTCGAATTTCCTTTTATTTTGAATTTTATTACTTTTGTTTTAGTGTTAAATAGCTATTTTTGTATCAAGTACCTAAAATAAGGTTTTTTAGGACGAATATTTGCTGTTTTCGGAATAGCAAATGAGTCCTAAAAAACCTAATTTAGGTACGTGATGCAAACAATATTTTTTTGTCTCCAAAATTTTCCAGAGTACCTAATCCATTAGATACCAGCGAAACATTCGAAACCATAATCTTATATCTTAATAGGCTAACGAAAATTTTGTACAGCCTAAGGCTTTTTTATTCGCAGATGGATTCATTTCAAATTTTCACTGCTAACTGATATTAGTGTAACTTATATTTTAACACAATTTTTCACACAAATCGGATCATAAATAAAAAAGTTAGAAACGAATTAAATTTATTTTTGAATTTAAGCGAACTCCCCCATACTAATATGAAATGGACTTGCCCAAGCCATATTTTTTTTTCACAAAAACGCAAAATTTTGTTACTTTGTTATTAACGTGGAAATATGTACGACTGTTAAAAGTGTGAGAGTGAATGAAGAGAATGCAGTGAATAATGATGATGCGATTGTGGGAAATGAAATTCAAGATTTTTTGAATGGACGGTATGTTGGTTCGACTGAAGCTGCTTGGCGCATATTTGAATTTCGAATGCATTTTCAATCTCATACAATTCAATTCGACTTGATTGTCATTTGCCTAATAGACAAAATGTTTATATCAGGACTGGTAATGTGGCTGGTGCAGTCGCAAATGTATCAAGAACAAAATTGTTAGCAATTTTTCATTTGAATTCCTTTGATAATTTAGCTAATGAGTTTTTGTATACAGAATTACCATTACATTATGTTTGGCATGATCAAAGTAAATCGTGGAAAAGAAGACAACGTGGGGCTGATAATTCACAATAATTCAGAATAAAACTTTTTGCAAATAAATAGATACATCAATTAAAAGTTTTTTTTTCATACAAACCATTAAATCGTAAACTGAAATAAAATTTTACCTGTCCGTGTCTCATATGAATTTTCATATGAACGACCAAATCAAATTTATTTTTTAATTTTTGTTGACAGTGTGCACATTGATAAAAGCGTGTATGGATCTCCATATGAAGTTTTAATCTCGCTTCTGTTTTAAACTTCGTATTACATAATTGGCATGGAAACTGCAAGTAAAATAAAAAACATACAAAATAACGTTTAATGCATTTAAAAGTTGATTTTTTTTTAGACTTTGTAGGCGATTTAACCTTTATTCATGCCGAGTCATAAGTTCGTTTGTCTGGTGTCTATTAAAAAATAATAGTACTTTATTTAATTAGGAGCTAAAGCGCTACTTTTTGGGTTAAATCTGTAGTTTGAATTACAGACGATACACAAAAAGTCATTTTAGCTCCGAATTGAATACACTATTTTTTCATAATTACGTCCAAAAAGTAAAACACATTTAAATTTGTATAAATAAAATTTTTTTTTAACTACTAACTTGAGAAATCGTCATTATTTACTCGAATGCCCCAATGAGAAGTAATTTTTCTCAAGCTAGGTCAATAATAATAACAAAAAATTACCTAGGTTAATAATGACAAATTTTCTTTTATTTTTGATTAAAATGAACAAAAAAACACAAACAAATAATAATTGCATTGCTTTGTTTCGTTTTATTTGTATGAAACTAAACTTCCAGGCTACTTGATATTTTAAGATATTTAAAAAATGAAATGGAAAATGACTAATATAAATATCTAATGAAAGCAAATTTGATAATTAGTGTTAGTAGTTAAAAAAATTCTATATATACCTCGGTTGAGAACACTAATATAGACCTCGAACATTATATCCCTCGGCGCTACGCGCCTCAGGATCTAAAAGTTCTCGGTCAATAATAGCCTACTTCTCAACCTTGTTATATAATGTACTATTATCAAAGCAAGCTCCAATTAAAAATTTCATTATCCAATTAAACTATTTGTTATGTTTTGTTGTCATAGTTACATGCAATAATTCAAAATTTCATAGTTAATCCAATCAGAATGAATTCCTTATTTTTTGTTGTCATAGTTATACAATTTGTTTTGAAAAAATAACAAAATAACAAATAACAAATGCTACTTTACTGCCGCTGTAATATAAAATAAAAATGGCGTTCCTTTGCAGCCGCAGTCAATAAAGTAAGACTTTAACTAACTCCCTAGCGGCAGTAAAGTTAAACTTTACAGCCGTTTGCCGAAAAAAATTATTGTTAGTACTAGGTTAGGTATTGGGTAGTGAAATCCGAAACTTTACGTCCACGCCGTGCAACCAGGGTAACGCCAAAAGAATTAGGTTGGTGTAGTTGAGAGGGGCAGAGTACATACTGCTTATACTCAATGATTCTGCATCATGGCGAGTCATTGGCGCCACAAAACCAATGCAACTCAAGCGTCTGTTTTCCATGTTAGGGGCGGTTTGGTATACACTAGATGTAGTGGCGTTGCAAGAACTAAGATGACCAGGGAGTGGAATCCACGAAACAGCCAAGGGATACACTCTCTACTATTGCGGTCATGAAAACAGAGGAGAATTTGGAGTTGGCTTTCTCATAAATCGTCGCGTGAATCAACATGTTATCGACTTTTGCCCAATTAATATGCGGATATGCACAATGAGAATCCGTGCGCAAAAATTTAATGTAACGATCATCAATGTTCATGCACCTACTGAAGACAACGCAAATGGCATCAAAGACCGGTTCTTTCTAGAACTCGAAGAAGTCATCAATAACATCCCGCGGCACGATATAAAAATCGTGGTAGGTGACTTCAATGCGCAAATTGGTAGAAGTGCAGAACTTAAAACACATGTCGGCCTTAACAGCTTGCATCATACTAGTAACAATAACGGCTTTCGCGCAGCTGAACTGGCTATGATGTATGGCCTAGTTATTTCTAGCACTTTTTTTCCTCATAAGAGAATCCACAAAGCAACGTGGAAATCAAACGGTGAAAGAACTGAAAATCAAATCGATCACGTCACGATTTCTAAGAGACACTCTACAAGTGTAACTGACGTTCGATCATACAGAGGTGCTGATATGGACACCGATAATATGCTTGTCATCTTTAAGTACAAGTGCAAATTATCATCTACATTCAATAGGCAAGCAAAAAAGACCGTGCGCTGGAATGTCGAAGCATTTAAACACCTGGAAACACTGAATAGATATCAGGAAATAGTAGCCCAAAGCATAGAAGAGCATGACATCCCGTCTGAGAGGCCATTAAACATACAAGAAGAATGGCAAACGCTTCAATCAACCATCATATTCGCAGCACAAACTACAATCGGAAAACGACCACCGAAATCACGTAACGAATGGTTTGATGACGAGTGCCGCGAAAGTATTGAGCACAAAACAAAAACTGCGAGAAAAATGGTTAACGAGAAACACCCGAAGCACCCAAACTGATTGTCTAAGCGCCAGAAAAGCCTCAGCAAAACTCCTACGGAAAAAGAAACGCGAACACATGAAGAGTTGCATTGAAGACATCAACCAACATGCGGCTAATGGAAATTCGAAAGAGTGCTTTGCCAATGAACGGAATCTGACAAAAGATTTCCACGCAAGATCTCCAGCCATCAAAAATGGAAACAACAAGCTTACAACAAGTGAACGTGATGTGCTGGCAGTATGACGATCCCACTTTCAAGACCTACTGAATAGGACGAATGAAGTTCATCCCATTAGAGCAATTGCTCCGTCAAGTGAGGAGATTTTTGTCCCTTACCCAACAATAGAAGAAGTGGAAGCTGCCACGAAGCTGAAAAAAATGGCAAATCACCAGGTATCTATGGAATCCCTGCAGAACTATTTAAGAATGGAGGAGCAGCTCTGGTCTCACTTATATATGATCTGATTCTTGCAATCTGGGACCAAGAACTACCTGCTGCATGGAAAACAGCTCTCATTGTTCCGCTACATAAAAAAGGGGACCGCCTACGATGTGCGAATTATCGTGGAATCGCACTGTTGAACACTGCATATAAAATACTAGGTAATGTCGTATTCGCTCGGCTCATCCCGTTCGCCGAATCTATCATCGGCGACTATCAGTGTGGTTTTCGTCCCAACCGTTCAACCACAGATCAATGTTTTACCTTAAGGATGATTCTGGAAAAATGTTGGGAGTACAACATCAGCATTCACCAGCTCTACGTTGATTTCAAGCAAGCATATGATAGCATCATCCGCGACAACCTCTGGTCTGCACTCATATGCCTTGGTATTCCAGCGAAACTTGTTTCGCTGTGCAAACTCACAACATCGGGATCAAACTGTAGAATAGTAATCGAAGGGTCAGTTTCTGACTCTTTTGATATAACATCAGGTGTTCGACAAGGTGATACACTCGCGCCCGTACTATTTAATTTGGCGCTTGAGTACGCGATAAGAAAAAGCCGAATTGAGACACAAAACTGTATATTCAACAAATCTAGTCAAATTCTTAGCTATGTAGATGATATTGCGCTTCTCGGACGTAGACCAAGCGATATTAAAGATAGTCTCCCTCAGCTTGAAAGAAATGCTAAACGACTTGGATTATGCATTAACACCGGCAAGACTAAACTTTTAACAACATCCAGGAATATACCTCCCGGCAATATGAATACTGGCGACTATGAAGTAGAACGTGTAGAAAAATTCAAATACCTCGGGTCTGTAATAACATCGTCAAATGACATGCAGGCAGATATTAAAGCCCGTGT
>CAVNZG010000062.1:2500-29843 GCA_963693315.1 Diogma glabrata
GCACACTACTTTTTATGGTAATAAAAGAAGCTTCAACTTAGAAAATATTGCTTATCCTGTTTTTAGGTAGATTTCATATAAAAATCTACCTATTGCAATGGGCTTCATCTCGGAATTTCGGAAAAATTTTGGTGCCAAACGACTATGAATGATAAGCGGAGACGGAAAACAAAAAAAAAAAATTTATATATATATATATATATATATATTATATATATATATATATATAATATATATATATATATATATAATATATATATATATAATATATATATATATATATATATATTATATATAACGATATGAGCTATAACGGAATTTACCGGCACTCTCACGATCGCATTTCTTGACCTACAACAAAAATTTTTTCTGTATACGTTGCGGCAAAGCATCTCTTGGACAAGTTCGCGAACTGGCCATATCCGGGTACAGGTTAAGTGGCTATAGCCAAAAAACTCGAAAAATCTAGGACGTTATAACTTCCGTTTGAATCATAATATTTTAATAAAATTTATCAATATTGAATATTTGAACATATTTCTATCATTTTTTTCTAAATGACAACCTTGGCGTTCCAGGTTCCTGAAAAATCAGCTGTTTTAAAAATTTAATAAACTTTGTTGCCCTTGAGTTGGCTGAAAATGGCCAATCTCACTTTTGAATATGTACGCATACGGTAACTAAAACATAAATCTTTTCAAAATTTAAAAAAAAAATAGTTCAAGTCTAGAGGTTGAGACACCACGACTGTTAGAACAAAAACAAACGCAAACGGCCATGCCTTCCTCATTTTTGAGCTTATGTTATTTAAACTCATATTAACTATGAGATAAACTTTTCACTAAAACCTCAGAAATTTTCAGCTTTCTAACCCAAGAGGTCTCAATGTAATTAGCATTAAACCTAATGCATGTCATTCAATTACAACAACAACTTCTTTAAAATATAAAAATATCCCATAGAAAAAATATTAAAAAAATTTTCTTGTTTTTTTTTCAGTTTTTAGTGTTTTTCGCAAAAATTTAAAAAAAAAAATTAAAACAAAGCTGAGTCATTATTGTTTTAAATTAAGGAATATTTTCTTATATGCATATTGATTACACATTTACAAAAGTCTTCCTAAATTGTAGATATTTGAATTATTTGAGGTGTAAAAGTTGTTTGACAATTTTAGATTATAAATTATGTGTAGTGGTGTTGTAGGTATGACGTTGAGAGAACGTTTATTTGCTTTTTGGTGGATTTAATATGTTATTAAAATTAGTTTTAACCAAATTAAATAAAACTGTTCCGAAATCGCATTGATAAAGTAGTTTCCGTTAATGTATTAGTTTGGTTTGATAAATTGTTTGGATTATTCTGGACTTGGACTATTCTACTTAAATTTTTTATTTAAACTAATCTGAAACATCCAATTCTATTTGTACACAAAGCTGTCTGGTCCCGAAATCTACCTATTTCTAGCGGATATACGTGCCGCTTGGACTTTTTATAATCTAATGTTTTATATCATTGAAATACCCAGGTTTAAAAAAAATCGAAGAAGGGCGTCTGATAAAGTAGGTCTGTGCCGTATTATTATTATTTTAATAAAAATTATTATCTTTAAACAAATTAAACAAATTATTATCTTTAATTAAATTAACATCTTATACAGATGTTGAAGTTTACTATCAATTGAATAAATTGATTTACGCTGCCATCCGTATTTAACATTTAATTCGCAATTAAAAAATAATTCAAAATAAAAACCATCCTATCTCTCAAGTTGGACCATTATACACACACTGAACACAATTTTATTAAGATTGGTTACGTTGTTGCGGAGTTTATCGCAGACAAACATCGTGACACGTGATTTTTATATATATATAAGATTATTCTTAAGTCACTCGAACATGAAAATTGCATAAAATTCCCATACAAACTTGTATGAAAAATTTAACCTATTTTCGTATTTGTTTTTCGGACAGAAGAGAATAAAATATTTTATATATTATGCTTAATATCAGTAATTGTCAATAATAGTTCATAAAGAAACTTAAATTATTAAATTGTAGTAAAATGAGAAATTTCACAGATAATTTTTAAAATTATTCAAGTTGTGTTTTGAATGAAATCCCATATAAATTTTATTGAATTTATTTTCTTTTCCCCCTTTTGCAGTGCCATTGCAGCAAACACCGAAACAAAATAATCGCTCAACATATTTGATAGTCTATTTGGGCCCTACATGAATGATTAAAAAGTCGATAAAGCAGGTTTGACAGTAAATTAATTAATTTACGCCGCCATCTGAAACTTTGCTTATGAACTATCCATATTTAACATTTAATTCGCAATTAAAAAATATTTAAACATTTAATTGAAATAAAAACTATCCTATCTCTCAAGTTGGACCATTATACACACACTGTACAACATTTCATTAAGATTGGTTACGTTGTTGCGGAGTTTATCGCGGACAAACATCGTGACACGTGATTTTTATATATATAAGATATATATATATATATATATATATATATATATATATATATATATATATATATATATATATATATATATATATATATAAATATATATATATATATATATATATATATATATATATATATATATATATATATATATATATATATATATATACATATATATATATATATATATATATATATATATATATATATATATATATATATATATATATATATATATATATATATATATATATATATATATATATATATATATATATATATATATATATATAAATACATATATCCGCGAAAACAATTTGCGCATAAAATTTGCGAATACAAATTTCAATTTGCGGATAGAATTTGCAGATAATTTGCGGATATTTATACGGATACAATTTACAAATTTTAATTTGCGGATACAATTTGTGTATACAATTTGTGGATACAAGTTTCAGATACAATTTGCGGATACAAGTTACAGATATAATTTGCGGATACAAATTCCAATTTGCGGATACAATTTGCGGATACAAGTTTCAGATACAATTTGCGGATACAAGTTTCAGATACAACAAATTTCAATTTGCGGATACAAGTTACGGATACGATTTGTGGATACAAATATCAATTTGCGGATACAATTTGCGGATACAAGTTACGGATACAAGTAACGGATACAATTTGCAAATACAAATTTCAATTTGCGAATACAATTTTCGGATACAAATTTCAATTTGCGGAAACAATTTGCTGATACAAATTTCAATTTGCGGATACAATTTGACGATACGATTTGCGGATACGAATTTAAATTTGCGGATACAATTTAAGGATACAATTTGCGGATACAAACTCCAATTTTGCGGATACAATTTGCGGATACAAATTTCAATTTGCGGATACAGTTTGCGGATACAATTGCGGATACAAATTACAATTTGCGGATACAAATTTCAATTTGCAGAAACAATTTGCGAATACGAATTTCAATTTGCGGATACAATTTAAGGATACAATTTGCGGATACAATATGCGGATACAATTTGCGGATACAAACTTCAATTTGCGGATACAATTTGCGATTACAATTAACAAGTTACGGATAAAATTTGAGGATACAATTTGCGGATACAATTTGCGAAGACAATTTTCGGATACAAATTTTAATTTTCGGATACAATATAAGGATACAAGTTGCGGATACAAATTTAAATTTGCGGATAGAATTTGTGGATACAATTTGCGGATACAAGTTACGAATACAACTTACGGATTCCATTTGCGGATACAAATTTCAATTTGCGGATACCATTTGCGGATACAAATTTCAATTTGCGGATACAAATTTAAATTTGCGGATACAATTTGCGGATACAATTAGCGGATACAAGTTACGGATACAATTTGTGGATACAAATTTTAATTTGCGGATGCAGTTTGCGGATACAAATTTCAATTTGCGGCTAGAACTTGCGGAGACAAATTTCAATTTGCGGATACAATTTAAGGATACAATTTGCGGACACAATTTGCGAATACAATTTGCGGATACATATTTCAATTTACAGTTACAATACAATTGGCGGATACAATTTGCGGATACAAGTTTCAATTAACAAGTTACAGATACAATTTGCGGATACAAATTTCAATTTGCCAATACAATTTGCGGATACAAATTTCAATCCGCCGATACAATTTGCGGATACAAATTTCAATTTGCGAATACAATTTGCGGATACAAATTTCAATTTGCGGATACAATTTGTAGATACACATTTCACTTTGCGGATACAATTTGCGGATACAATTGCGGATACAAATTACAATTTGCGGATACAAATTTCTATTTGCGGACACAGATTTCAATTTGCGGATACAATTTAAGGATACAATTCTCGGATACAAATTTCAATTTGCGGATACAATTTGCGGCTACAATTTGCGGATACAAATTTCAGTTTGCGGATACGATTTGCAGATACAAATTTCAATTTGCCGATACAATTTAAGGATACAATTTGCGGATACGATTTGCATATACAATTTGCGGATACAATTTGCGGATACGAGTTACAGATACAATTTGCGGATACAAATTTCATTTTGCAGATACAATTTGTGGATAAAAATTTAAATTTGCAGAAACAAATTTCAATTTGCGGATACAAGTTACGGATACTAGTTACGGATACAATTTGCGGATACAAGTTACAGATACAATTTGCGGATACAAATTTCAACTTGCGGATACAATTTGCGGATACAATTGCGGATACAAATTTCAATTTGCGGCCTCAATTTGCGGATGCAAATTTCAATTTGCGGCTATAATTTGCGGATACAAATTTCAATTTGCAGATACAATTTGCGAATACAATTGCGGAAACAAATTTTAATTTGCGGATACAATTTGCGGATACGAATATCAATTTGCTGATACAAGTTAAGGATACAATTTGCGGATATAAACTTTAAATTGCGGATACAATTTGCGGATTACAATTAACGGATACAAGTTGCGGATACAATTTGCGGATGCAAATTTCAATTTGTGGATACCATTTGCGGATACAATTTGCGGATACAAATTTCAATTTGCGGATACAATTATCGGATACAAGTTACGGATACAACTTACAGATACAATTAAAGGATACAAATTTCAATTTGCGGATACAATTTGCGGATACAAATTTCAATTTGCGGATACAAATTTCAATTTGCGGAAACAATTTAAGGATACAATTTGCGGATACAAATTAAAATTTGCGGATACAATTTGCGGATACAATTAGCGGAAAAAATTGCGGATACAAATTACAATTTGCGGATACAAATTTCAATTTACGGATACAATTTGCGGATACAAATTTCAATTTGCGGATACCATTTGCGGATACAAATTTCAATTTGCGGACACAAGTTACAGATACAATTTGCGGATACAATTTGCGGATACGAATTTTAATTTGCGGATACAAATTTTAATTTGCGGATACAAATTTTAGTTTGCGGATACAATTTGCGGATACAATTAGCGGATACAAGTTACGGGTACAAGTTACGGATACCATTTGCGGATACAAATTTCAATTTGCGGATACAATTTGCGGATACAAATTTCAATTTGCGGATACAAATTCAATTTCCGGATACAGTTTGCGGATACAATTTGCGGATACAAACTTCAATTTGCGGATACAATTGCGGATACAAAATTTATTTTGCGGATACAAATTTCAATTTGCGGATACAATTTGCGGATACAAATATCAATTTGCAGATACAATTTAAGGATACAGTTTGCGGATACAATTTGCGGATACAAATTTCAATTTACAGATACAGTTTGCGGATACAATTTGCGGATACAATTCGCGGATACAATTTGCGAATACAATTTGTGGATACAAGTTTCAATTAACACGTTACAGATACAATTTGCGGATACAAATTTCAATTTGCGGATACAATTTGCGGATACAAATTTCAATTCACTGATACAATCTGCGGATACAATTTGAGGATAGAAATTTTAATTTGCGGACACATGTTACAGATACAATTTGCGGATTCAATTTGCGGATACAATTTGCGGATACAAATTTTAATTTGCGGATACAATTTTCGGACACAAGTTACAGATAAAATTTGCGGATACAAATTTCAATTTGCGGATACAATTTGCGGAAACAAATTTCATTTTTTGTATACAAGTTACAGATACAATTTGCGGATACAAATTTCAATTTGCGGATACAATTTAAAGATACAAGATGCGGATACAAATTACAATTTGCGGATCCAATTTGTGGATACGCATTTCAATTCGCGGATACAATTTAAGGATACAATTTGCGGATACAATTTGCGAATACAAATTTCAATTAGCGGATACAAGTTATGGATACAAGTTACGGATACAATTTGCGGATAAAAATTTCAATTTGTGGATACAATTTGCGGAAAAAATTTCAATTTGCGGATACAAATTTCAATTCGCGGATACAATTTGCGGATATAAATTTCAATTTGCGGATACAAATTTCAATTTGCGTATACAATTTGCGAGTTAAATTTACGGATACAATTTGGGGATACAAATTTCAATTTGCGGATACAGATTTCAATTTGCGGATACAATTTAAGGATACAATTTGCGGATACAATTTGCATATACAATTTGCAGATACAATTTGCGGATACAAGTTACAGATACAATTTGCAGATACAAATTTCAATTTGCGGAGACAAATTTCAATTTGCGGATACAAATTTCAATTTACGGATACAAAATACGGATACAAGTTACGGATACAATTCGCGGATAGAAATTTCAATTTGTTGCTACTATTTGCGGATACAAATTTCAATTTGCGGATACAAATTTCAATTTGCGGATACAATTTTCGGATACAATTAGCGGATCTAAGTTACGGATACAAATTACAGATACAATTTGCGGATACGAATTTCAATTTGCGGATACAATTTGCGGATTCAAATTTCAATTTGCGGATTCAATTTGCGGAAAATTTCAATTTGCGGATACAATTTGCGAATACAATTGCGGATACAAATTTGCGGATAAAAATTTCAATTTGCGGATACAAGTTACAGATACAAATTTAAATTTACGGATACAATTTTTTAAAAATTCTGGAATACGCTGCCTTTTTTTTCTCTATAAGTTATGGTTGACCACCTTAACTTGTTGTAATGGTGGTTTGGTAGAAAGTGTAGTGTAATGTAACTTATTGAAAATAAAAATTGATAATAAAAAAAAGAACAACAAACACACAAAAATATAAACAAAACCTCAAACAATTGTCTGCCCGTCATGAATTAGAGGACATATTACCCTTTGCCCACAGAACAACACACAAATACAAACATCAAAACAAATAAAAAAAAAAACAAAAACGTAAACAAATTTCAAAATTTATGAAAAGAAAACAACCATATTTTCAAATTTACAAAAAAATAAGATTCAAATGGAAGACGTGACCACAGGATACAAACTGGGTCATGTTCAGACCGTTCATTTTCTAAGTGCACAAATTACACTTCAGGGGGCCAGATAAAAAATAGGATTAGAGGTCATAATGATGCATAATGTGTCGGATGAGATGGATTTGGAAAATTAACAAACAAAAACAAACAAAAAACCCAAAAACATCTAAAATAAAATACAAAAACAAACCGATTTGATGGGAAAACAAATTCAAAAAAGAAAATAACAGAGAACAAAAAACATTGAAACAAAAAATTTTAATTTACTAAAAAAATTCTAAACCAAAACAAAATATAATTTTTTAAAACAAAAATAATTTTGAAAACAAAAATCCAAAAAACAATCTTTCGTTGAAGGTTGGCAGTTGGACGAACTAGCTGGAGTTTAGCAGTGGTCTAGCTGATACTAACTTCAAAACAATTTTTTTTTAAATATAAAAATATGTTAAAATTTCAAAAAACATTTAGTAACCGTAAAAATTTCCATGGACAAAGAAGAACAAATATCAAAAACAACTTCCAAAAAGCTGTGTTGAATAAAATTGAATTTTTCCTTTTAAATGTCAATAGCAATTTCAAATGAAAATTGATCGAAATGATACAAAAAATGTAGCATTGGTTGAAATCTTATTCATAAATAAGAAATGGATTAAATTAGAAAATATAGTATCAATACAAATAATAATTGATAATAATTCAAAAAATGTTAACCGCAAATTTCTAAAAAATACCAATCTTTCTTAAATTAGGTGCTCTTTCAAATGACAATCCCAATGAGTGGGGATCAAAAAAGCCTTTTTGTCACCTCCCCACTCCCGTCCACTAAAAACGCATAATTAAAATTATTTAAGACTTCGCTATAATTAAAAAATTAAATTGGTTAAAAATTAACCAAACTTTCTGTCTGTGTGAGTTTTTTTAAATTTTTCTTTCAATCAACTTCGGAACGTAAGAAAGGAAGAGGGATCAGGCTCAAAGTTTGTGATAACTGATAGAGCTTAATGCATAAATAAAAAACATAAAGTCTAAGAACTTTAATAAACCAGTGGGCATCCGATCAAGGTTATGTGATATTTTACTACACACAAATTCACTACACACACAGAACTTTATATAATATATTTACACTTTAAACATAAATTAATTAAACTAAATTTCTCGACGCTAAGGATTATAAACAATAAACTAAATTTATCAATGATAGATAATAAAAGTTTATAGGTTAATGTTAGAATGATGATGATATGCAGTGGGTTATGCTTATATTTTACGAGAAAAATAATTATTTTATTTTCGTGTAAAACTATTTCAATATTTTCCACATAAAACTATTTTTTTTTCAAATAATATTGGTGTAATTTCATATAAAACATTTTTGTGGCTTTTAATTGGTTTTGCAAGTAAAATAAATTTATTTATTTATGTTTATGATTCATTTAAGTCGGATTATTGTTTAATGGTTGATTAAAGTTATTTTAAAGTGTTCTGGTAAATTTATGGTGCTCTGTGGAATAGTTAAATAAAATAAGAGGTAATCAATGTAATCGAAAAAATCTTGGATTAATTTAATTTTAGTCGATTATTCGAAATTAGTTTTATTCGATTTCGTACATGTACATCAGACTAAAAGTATCTGAAATCCTAGAATTTTTTTACTCAAAATTATTTGTGTTTCAATTGCAACGCCATTAGCTTCAGATGCGGAGAAAAGACTGTCGAGATGGAAGGTAGCGTAGATGAAAAACAATTACTCCTTAAACGGGATCATCACCTGATAAATTGAGTAAAATTTATGTATAAGAATCATGGTTTGTCACGGGTTGGGTTAAATGTCAGTTGAGTTATATGTCAGTTTTTTATCCATTAGGCCACTTCACACGCCCACTATAAGCAAAAATAACAACAATAAAAATAATAAACAAAATTTCAAATAGAAAGAACACTGCTCTTGATTCATCTGTCTCCTGCAGTGGCAAGCATCCATGTACGTTCTCATAACTAAAAGTAGCAGAGTGTTTTATTTTTAGAATCGTTATTTAAGAACCGTTTAATAGAATCTGCTCAATAGAATCTGTTTAATTTAATAGTTTATCTGTTGCAGGGTAGGACGAAAGAGAGAGGTATAATTACATAAAGAAGAAAAAAGTTTAAGAAGGCATACCAAATGCCGAGATTCAAAGTGTCACGTTTCAGGTTTATCAAACTAACCAAACATAACCAACAAGACCAATGGTTTAAACAGGAACAACAATTTAAAAGTCAAGGTAGGAATTGTCACCAAATGTTCCTTTCACTTAGTATGAATAACGACCAGAGCCAGAGAGGACGAAAACGATTATTTACTTGGAAGAAGTATGTGTATACAAATATTTCACCTCATACCTTGAAAGAGCAAAGACAAACCCTGGCACAGGATCCTATAACACGAAATAATTACGTCCGATAACAACGTTTACACTAAAATCACTACACCACACTTTTATCCAAAACAAAACAAAAAATTATTTATAAATCCACAAAACTTTTATTATTGAACTAATTTGAACGCAACATGTAAAGAAAACTGACCTAACTGATAGCCTCCAACTTTTTAAACAAACCAAAATAATATAATACAGTCTCCAAAAGCCTCTCGACCACTCGTTTGTAATATTAACTTGGTCCTCTAAAAAGTTTGAGAAACAGCACCATTAGCTTTAAATATGGCTCTGAAACTTCTAGAATTTTCGAGTACCTGGGTATCCGGGTATTTTAGGCTATTTCAACATACTCGTCTACCCGGGTATCTTGATTAACTACCTAGGTAATTTGATCTACTAAACAATTTTGATTTTGAACAAGCAATCAAAAGATTTTTGAGTTTGAATTAATATTGATTGGGACGTAGAACCTAGGACTTGTTAAGACTTAATGTGACCCCGGTCTTAAGAGTATTCTATGTGTTGTGACTCATATTGTAAGTCCTATTACAGAATACATTTTATTAAAAAAATTATCAGTTTTTTATAAAATAAATTTCCCAAAACTAATTTTTGCATTGAACAAGCTTCAATTTATTTCAACTGGCTTTGTAAGAGTTAATTAACAATCAACTTAAATATGTTAACTTAACACGGCTGCACTCTCATCATACCATATTTCTAGATATATTTTATTTCTTTTTTAAATACCCGGGTAATCCGGGTAATTCGAAAATTAATACTCGACTTCCCAAAGTCGAGTAATTTGAAAACCCTAACTAAAACATTCTGTAAGTTGGAGATAAAACTGTATTAAGACCAGGCCAGGATCCAGAAATAAAAGCATAAACCCCACGCTATAATATTAAAGCCAGCCAGGGGTATTTAATGAGGCTCAATTTCCTAGCCAGGAAAATTGGGAACTCTGGCAGGCAATAACTAGGTTGCACCGAGAATTAGGGTTTTGCAATGAAAGGGAAATTTTCCATCCACCGAACCATTCAATTTAAATTAAAAAAAGGAGAAGCAGTTAAATAAAATAAACACCTCTTGCCATTCTGCATTCTTGTAACTAAAAAGTTAGCAAACTTTCAAAACTTTATAGATAACACTTTCTTCAACACAATTAAAAATCAACATTGCTAATAGATAAACAATAAAGCAACTCAGAAAAGATGTGTTGTTTGTCTATTAATTCTAGAACTGTAAAATGAGAGCAAGTTTTTTTTCATTAAAAATTTTAATCCAAGAGATAGAATTCAGTTAAGGAAAAATTGAACTATACTTTCATCTAAAACAAACATCTTTTCAATATCCATCAGACAGTTTGCCACCAATTATAAAAACAGAATTATAAAAAACTTTGAATTATTTACAGTATAACTATTAAGGGTGAAAAATAAGTTTTCACCTTGGAATAAAATGTATTGGAGAGTAATTTTCAAACTGAGTTTGATGAGTATTCCAACTTCTAAATACCTTGACCGTTTTACTTGAATTCAAAACTATATTTTCCGGAACAAAACTACAAACATATTTATTTCCTAAAATACATATATGACAAAAAACATACAAAAAATAAACAAAATTTGTTGTGTCTGTCAACTGATATATAAACTTCGGGCAAACTGTATAATTCGCGGAAAAACTGATAGAAGAAAAATTTTGAATTTTAATCTTTTTTCGGTTGATAGTGAACGAAAAAGTGGAAAAACTAACAAATGAAAATAAATATATATAAAAATCCCAGCGGCAGGTATATCCGCTAGAAATAGGTAGATTTCGGGGCCAGACGGTTTTGTGTCCAAATAAAATTAGATAAGTCAGATTAGTTTAAATAAAAAATATAAGTAGAAACAGAATAATTCAAAAAAATTATCGAACCAAATTAAATACATTATCCGAACTAACTCCATCAATACAATTTCGGAACAGTTTTATTTAAGTTGGTTTAAACTACTTTTAATAACATATTAAATCCACCAAAGATCAAATGAACTACGTCACAACTACAATTATACCATCACACATAATTTATAACATTATCAAACAATTTTATTTCAAAATCATCTTTTGTTGTTGTATTTTTTTGTTCTTATTTAATCTTATTTCAAACGGTTACTTAGTAAAAAAAATAAAAACAAAAGAGATTTTGATAATTTTTCTATGGTATTAAATGGGTTGATATTTTTCTTGGGTTGCATTATAATGCTTATAAAAATGGAACCTTTTGGGTTAGAAAGCTGAAATTTTTTGAGGCTATAGTTGAAAAGTATGTTTAAAAGCTAAGATGAATTTAAATAACATAAACTGAAACATGATGAAAGCATTGCCTTTTGCGTTTGTTTTTATTTCAACAGCCGTAGGGTCTCAACCGTTAGATTTAAACTATTATTTTTGAAAATTTTGGAAAGATTTATATTTTAAGTACGTGAAAAAAAGTTTTCAACTATGAGCTTGGCCATTTCAGCTAGATCAAGGGCAGCAAAGTTTAGCAAATTTTTAAAACAGCTGATTTTTGAGGAACCTGAAACGCCAAAGTAGTCATCTGGATAAAAATGATAGAAATATGTTCAAATATTCAATATTTATAAATTTTATTAAAATATTATGATTCAAACGGAAGTTATAGCGCCCTAGATTATTCGACATTTTAGGCTCTAGCCGCTTAACTGGTACCCGGATATGGCCAGTTCACGAACTTGTCCAAGACATTATTTGCCGAAACACATACAAAAAATTATTTTTGTGTAGGTCGAAAAATGCGACCGTGAGAGTGCCGCCAAATTCCGTTATATCTCATATCGTTATATATATATATATATATATATATAAATTTTTTTTTCATTTTGATTTTCCGTCTCCGCTTATCATATATAGTCGTTTGGCACCAAAATTTTTCCGAAATTCCGAGATGAAGCACATACCAATAGGTAGATTTTTATATGAAATCTACCTAAAACTAAGACGATTTATAAGACACGCGAAGTAAACAAACGTTTCCAACTATCAAAAACAAAGAATAATTTTTTTTCTTCAATTTCTTGTTTTTGCTTAGTTGGTTTGACATGGAGAAAGTTTTATGGCGCTTTGCTTTAGATTAGAAATGCAACTTCTGAGTTTAATTTTTCTTTAAAGTTTGTATTATTTGCAACACAATAACAAATGTTAATGGAAGTAAGAATGCATCAACAAATAGACCCTATCATGGAAGCTTTTAATAATATTTCCCACTAGCAGAAAAATCGAATGAATTTAAAATTAACAAAAAAAAACGAACTTTTATTTTTGCAATCTTTCATAACCGTTTTCTTAAAAAATAAACTCTTGACTAACTCAAATATTTTTCTCGGAAATAAATTCTTTGTACGTTCCAAAAAGTTTTTCTACAAAGTATCATTATCAGTTGTAAAATTTTTATATCCATACCATGTATGCATTTTTGATACTATATCCTCGACTAAATCACAATAAAAAAAAATTGCCAACCTTTCAAAACTATAAAATTTTGATAAATTTCTTTTTTTCTTTACTTTTAAATCTTATTATTGGAAGAAACAAATAAAATTAAAAAGTTTTCCGAAAAACGAGCGGAAAAACTTTTTGCCTTATGTTGAAAAATTTATCAAAAATGATATCATAGTTAAACGGTTTTTAAGGATTTTGTATGTTCTTACAAAAGAATATATACAGTTTTAAATTGAGTTTGTTTAAGTTATAAATTAACAAAATAAATGGATTTATGATCCTAAAAACTGATATCAAAAACAACTCTGCTTTATTACGTTAAATTATTTCTTAGGACATTTCTCATAACAAAAGATAAAATTAATACCCTCCCATTTGTTTAATAGTTTGAAGTTTTGTATAAACATATGGACCGATGCGTTACTGCTCAAAATTTTTGTATTAATGTCCTCTTTCCAAAGACACGTTGCTTCAAAAAAGGGCGTGGTTTATCCCGAAAATTTTCAATAAGAACAAATAATTTAAAAGATCGATTGGGCATTTTAAAATATTTGGGGAATTAATATCTTTAAAAATCTATAAGGATTAATATGTTTTTTTAAATGGCGGCATCAAAATGGCGCCACTTTTGCCAACTTTACATTTTTACTAACAACAGCTGCTTATTTTCCCAATTCTACGGATTAAATACTATGCTATAGGTTTCTCAATCGTTGTTGTTGTCATCAATTTTTCAATGAAGTTTATAATTTATTAAAAATGGCTGATACAAAATTGCGTATTTATATCACATGTATATAGCAAACTTCAGTTTAACAGTGGAAAAACGTCAAAAAAAGATTGTGTTTACGCCAAATCACAAAAAAAAATATAAAAAACACACCAACGTTCAAACTAATTCCAACCCATGTAAACGCTACGTCGTTGTTTCACATTTAATTCAAATGATGGAATATAGATGACGTCCATTGGTACAAAGTGGCAAACTAGTCGATGTGTCAGATGAGAGTTAGTGTTTTGTTTGCGTTGTAAATTGTATAAATTAAAGGAATTTGAGAAGATATTTCTCTTTTCTGCATCAACCATCAAGGAGGCAACATCAACTTAACTACACCAAGAAGGAACGCCGGAATACAAGTGAATATAAAGTGTCATAAATTTCAAAAAATGTGTGTTTATCATAACGTGGATATAAATATTTGTTAAATCTGTGATGTTTTTATAATCGATTATCAAAGTCAATATCGGTAAATATATTCAACTAGTGAAGTTCTTCAAATTATGTACTGTTGTACTCGTCATATTCAACTTGTAATGCCTTATGCATCACCAACGATTAAGATAATAATCTATATTATTTATAAGTTCAAATCAAGTCAAGTTTACATATCAGTAGAGATTAAGATTGATATGTAATTCTCAATACATCATTAACGATTAATATAATAATTAGAATAATAATCTGTATGATTTATAAGATCAATTTCAGATATAAATTAAGATAATTCTCAAGCATAAGCATATGTAATAATTTTCAACCTAAAAAGAAACATTCAAATTTATACATGTTATAAGTTATATTTCAATTTCCAAATGAACTAAATTTTTGTTTAAAATTAAAATATTTTTACAAACACATATAAAATGCATAGCCTAATATGTCAAAACAAAATTATATTTTCTTCTAAGAAACTGTTGTGACAATGAAATAATTTTATTTATATTTTTTTCGCTAAATTTATAAATTCCACAATTTAAATTATACAACGATTGTTATATAAGTTAAACTGTGACGACAACTTATATATGTCACAAAAACAAATATTAAATTTGTTTTCTTTTTTTTTGGTGTCATCAAAACAATTAACGAATTTATTGTTTTTGTTTGGATGAGGTAATAGTTTGATGAAAAACATTTTTATGACTAAATGTTTATGTTGAGATAAAAATGATAAATAGAAAATGTATTATGGATGAGAATTTATGATGAGAATAATACGGATATGAAAATGTAGGTATATATAAGGTAAATTTTAGATTAAAGATATGAGTATCATTTTTGTAACTCATTACTATAATATATCATATGTAGTTGATCATATTCGTAATATGATCACTATTATATCAAAATTGTAAAAGTTTTATTTAAAATCTAAATCTGGACCAAATATAAAAATAAGAAAATTACAACAAATGAAAAGAGGCGTTTTACTTTACTGTTGAATATAGAGGTCGAAAGGTAACAAGTGCCTAAGATCTGGAATGAACCAACCTGGTCATGCATTCTATATTCTACCATCTTTCATCCTGACAAACGAATCGACTAGAAATTCAACAAGTACAGCAGTAAAAGTAAAAAACCAGTTTAAACTAGACCGTCATACACGTCATATGCATTTAGTAAAGTTCTTCAAATTATATACTGTCATACTCGTCATATTCACATAGTGAAGTTCTTAAAATTATATACCGTCATACTCGTCAAATTCATTTATTGAAGTCTTCAAATTATATACCTTCAACTCGTCATATTCATCTAGTGAAGTTCTTCAAATTATGTACCGTCAAACTCGTCATATTCAACTAGTGAAGTTCTTCAAATTATATATCGTCAAATTCATCATTAAAGTTCTGCAAATTATAATTATTTTATCCCCATCACATTGAACTTCGTTTGATCATCAAGGAATTATTCAACCATCATTCAACCACATCAAATTAAAGGATTTACTGTCTCCAAATTATTTTCTTAATCTTAAATTTTAATTATAAATGTTGAAATTAAAATAATTTGATTTAACTATAAGTTTTTCTTTTATTATATACAATCCACTTAGTTTTTGGTATTATTAACTATATAGTGTCGAACCCAGGGCATTGGTTAATAAGGTGGAAGGTCCACCAACATTTTGGTCCTTCGAGCAGGATTTGAGGAATCCAGATTTACGAAAACCGAATTGAGAAGCGGATATTAGAAATCTAGATACAAAATCACCTATAAGTCAAAACATCATCCTTCAGCTGCTTATCACAGGAATCTATCATCCAAGTAAGAAAAGCAATAAGAAATTCCAGGTAACATTCATTGTTGTAGTTTAAAACCAAGACACAATTTAATTCTGAGGTTTCAAAAATTTAATACTATTTGATTATATTATAAATTAAATATTATATAAATAAATTTAACTAAACGTTTTCGGAATTAAGTCAAACCAAATTGAATTAACTTAATCTGATTTATCTCAAACACGAGACATCACCCATTGCTATCTTGTCGCACGTTGTAGTTGTAATTTAGTAGTGTGATCCGTTAAGTTCAATGGCTGACTTTGCTAAAATAGAACTATGGAAGAAGTAGTGGTCGGCTTACAAGGGGCAAGCAACAAATTTTAAAAATCAAGCAAATACCGCTAGTTCTGTGAGAAATTGTGAATCGTTATTGCGACGTATCCAACTTGTTTATGACAAGTATGATGCAATTAAAACCAAATGGAGCAGATGAAACAGCAGCTAGTGAAGCCTTCGAAAATGGTTATGGTTTAACCGAAGCGGCACTGATGAATAAAATTCGAGAGATGAAAAGATCCGAAGATTCCATAGTTTCACCTTCTTTTCACGAACATTCGGTAGTAGATGCTAGCCAACTCAGCTCTAGCTCAATAGGCATTCGTTTGCCAGAGTTAATTCTACCCACATTTAGTGGACTAGAAGCTGACTGGTTAGCATTTAGAGACATTTATGTAGATCTCGTTTACAGTAAAAATATTGAACCAACTGTAAAGTTTTTACACCTCATATCCAACATTCGTGCAGGGTCTGCTTATGAATGTATTGAAAATTTACCCGTCACTGTGGAAAATTATGACAGTACATGGAAAACTCTGTGCGACAGATATGACAATGAGGTCAATATTCAGAAATATCACATGAAGCAATTATATGATATTGAGGCACCTGAGGAAAATTCCTTCAAGGCTCTTTAAACATTTATTGACACTGCATCAAAACATTATAATGCATTGAAAACATTAAAAATTAAAGACGAGGAGTGGAACTTGTTGTTGGTACATCACCTACTTCCCCATCTAGAACCCACATCACTTAGTTCAGAAGTTGGATATCGGGTTGAAGGTGGCAATTATAAAAAAACAAACGCCACTTCACTTCTAACATTTGCGGATTTCATTGCTATTTTGCGAACTCGTGTTAGTATTTTGGAATCATTGTCGTCTGCCTCGTCTCTTAACAATTCACGTTCTGATCGGGGATCAAGAAATCATAGTTCTGGGTTAAAGGGCTCTCTTTTAGTATCCACTTCAGTACGATGTTTTTATAGTTCAGAATCCCACTGCCTTGATCAGTGTCCGATGTTCTCCCGTAATAAACTGACACCGCTGATGCGTTTTCAGTTTGTTAAGCAAAATCGACTTTGCTGAAATTGTTTTGACGAATATCATTGGGTGTATGACTGTAAGGCTTAGTCATGCTCTAAATGTACTCTAAAACATCATGTTCTTTTACATTTTGATCGTTATTCTTCTGCTAAACCAACAAAACCATTTAGTCCTGCTCCATCGTTAAATATCACTAATTATCCGCTTAATCCCGAACCTATTCGGGAACAACAAGACGTAGCTCCCACGCCAGAATTGAGTTCAGAAATCTTTTTAACTTGTTCTATGTGAATCATCGATACAAATGCAGTCTAACCACCTTCATAAAAATAACAAAACTCTTGTTCTTCTCGGAACAGCGCTAGTCGATGTTATTACACCATCTGGCTCAAAAATAATTTGTAGGATACTGCTTGACTGTGGTTCTGCTATCAATTTGATTACAACTGATGCCTTTAATCTTCTTGGAGTTAAAAAATATAGTAGAAACAATCCAAACCAACTCAGTATACTCAGTTGAAGAAACCCTCTGCAAACAACATTACTGCTCAAACGTAAAACTTCAGTCAAACGGACGTTATACTTTTAAGTTGCCAGTAAAACCAAATGTACTAAACTTTATCTGCTCAACGTCAATTTTTTCAAAAGAAAAACGTCTGCCTAGCAAGCCTGAAGTATATTCGCAGTACAAAGCATTTATGGAGTACATTACACTGGGCCATATGGTGCCTATTATCCCTAAGAAAAATGAATGTTCCTATTATTTGCCTCATCATTATGTACTAAGGGAACAAAGCTCAACTACAAAGCTCCGAGTTGTTTTCAATGCCTCTTTGAAAGCCTCATCATAACTTTCATTAAACGATTGTCTTAAGGTAGGACACACCGCCGTCCAGGACGTTTTCCATCGTATTCCGTTTTCGAACTCATGAAGTAGCATTTTGTGCTGATGGTTGTTGGTTGTTGGTTGTAGGTTGTTGGTTGTTGGTTGTTAGTTGTTGGTTGTTGGTTGTTGGTTGTTGGTTGTTGGTTGTTGGTTGTTGGTTATCGGTTATCGGTTGTTGGTTGTTGGTTGTTGGTTGTTGGTTGTTGGTTGTTGGTTGTTGGTTGTTGGTTGTTGGTTGTTGGTTGTTGGTTGTTGGTTGTTGGTTGTTGGTTGTTGGTTGTTGGTTGTTGGTTGTTGGTTGTTGGTTGTTGGTTGTTGGTTGTTGGTTGTTGGTTGTTGGTTGTTGGTTGTTGGTTGTTGGTTGTTGGTTGTTGGTTGTTGGTTGTTGGTTGTTGGTTGTTGGTTGTTGGTTGTTGGTTGTTGGTTGTTGGTTGTTGGTTGTTGGTTGTTGGTTGTTGGTTGTTGGTTGTTGGTTGTTGGTTGTTGGTTGTTGGTTGTTGGTTGTTGGTTGTTGGTTGTTGGTTGTTGGTTGTTGGTTGTTGGTTGTTGGTTGTTGGTTGTTGGTTGTTGGTTGTTGGTTGTTGGTTGTTGGTTGTTGGTTGTTGGTTGTTGGTTGTTGGTTGTTGGTTGTTGGTTGTTGGTTGTTGGTTGTTGGTTGTTGGTTGTTGGTTGTTGGTTGTTGGTTGTTGGTTGTTGGTTGTTGGTTGTTGGTTGTTGGTTGTTGGTTGTTGGTTGTTGGTTGTTGGTTGTTGGTTGTTGGTTGTTGGTTGTTGGTTGTTGGTTGTTGGTTGTTGGTTGTTGGTTGTTGGTTGTTGGTTGTTGGTTGTTGGTTGTTGGTTGTTGGTTGTTGGTTGTTGGTTGTTGGTTGTTGGTTGTTGGTTGTTGGTTGTTGATTGTTGGTTGTTGGTTGTTGGTTGTTGGTTGTTGGTTGTTGGTTGTTGGTTGTTGGTTGTTGGGTGTTGATTGTTGGTTGTTGATTGTTGGTTGTTGGTTGTTGGTTGTTGGTTGTTGGTTGTTGGTTGTTGGTTGTTGGTTGTTGGTTGTTGGTTGTTGGTTGTTGGTTGTTGGTTGTTGGTTGTTGGTTGTTGGTTGTTGGTTGTTGGTTGTTGGTTGTTGGTTGTTGGTTGTTGGTTGTTGGTTGTTGGTTGTTGGTTGTTGGTTGTTGGTTGTTGGTTGTTGGTTGTTGGTTGTTGGTTGTTGGTTGTTGGTTGTTGGTTGTTGGTTGTTGGTTGTTGGTTGTTGGTTGTTGGTTGTTGGTTGTTGGTTGTTGGTTGTTGGTTGTTGGTTGTTGGTTGTTGGTTGTTGGTTGTTGGTTGTTGGTTGTTGGTTGTTGGTTGTTAGTATTTGGTTGTTGGTTTTTGGCTGTTGGTTGTTGATTTTTGGTTGTTGGTGTCTTGTTGTTCAAAATATTTTGTCGAATCCCTCTTCTTTTAGCAAATAATAACGAAAAATGTAACAAAAATAGCAAACATGTACGAAATGGGCAATATCAATCCATATAAAAAATAAAATCTGAGACGGTTCATAAACTTTTAAGCAATAAACTCATTTCATTCCTTTCATATCATTTTAATGTTAATCTATCATTGTCAGATTATGCATATATTGATTAACCTCAAACAATAGAAAACTATAATTACATATAATTGTCATGAAAATACATATTTTTGAATAGCATCATAACAACTAGTATAATAATTGTAATTCTTCAACTTCAATAGAATATTTCTAATAAAATAATTATTTTCAAATTCCTACCTCATTTAATTTTACTGTCTATTAAAATCAATTAATATTCATCATTCCATACAATATGTCAAGGAAGAAATACAACATATAATTAAAACATAAAATTATAAATTTTCCTTAAATTAATTTTCTTATGAAAATCTAACAATTTTCATCTGGAAAAACGAATCAAACCACCTACATAATCGATTTTCTTTTAAAATTTGTTTAATAGTAACGTCGGTTGTAAATTAAGCTCATTCCCATTATTCAGTTTTCGACAGCAAATACTCATACTCTATACCTACCTACCCACAGAAAAATAAAAATCGATAAATAATTTAACATGCAATTAGACACTAAAATCGTGACATATTAATTAATTTTATAACAACTAAACCGAAATTTGCGAAAAAAAAATAATTAAATTTCAGAAACGTTTTTTTTCGTGTGCTTTCACTGAACATAAAATGTTATTTTAAATTTTATCCCGACAGGGTTGTAGTAAAAACTCATGTATTTATAACTTTATAACTAATCTAACTTCTTAATAAAATTTAATAAGTTTAAGTTGAAACTTAAAAGTGGAAGAAAATAATAAAATAAAAAAAATGTTACGAGAAAAACTAATTGTAATTTTTTAGTACATGAGTGAAATTGGTTGTTCATAGTTTAAACTGATGCAATTAAGGGTATGTATGGATTATAAAATTGTAGATATTTTGAAAAGTTCGGATTCGTGATTGGATTTAGTTTTTATGTAGTATATTAGCATCGGTTTTTGTCAAACTATTCTTTGTTTGACAAGCAAAGATATCGAACAGTTAACCCTAACCCAGTTTTCAAGTTCTAAATGTCAGTCTTCAAACTGACTCGATATTAAAGTCACAGCAAGTTTTAACGTGTAGGTTTTTCTCTTGTTCCCAATAGATCTACGTATTGGCATATGTCGGGGTGATAAAAAAATCCAGAAGTGCAATCTGTCATACAATGAAGAACTGAACTATCTTTTTGGACTTACCAAGTTTACTCAGTCTCTAAAGGAATTTGGACAAGGTTCTGATATAGTATTTTTCCTTGTATTATATTGTACTGTATTGCATGTCCGTTTCTTTTGATGGATTGAGGTTAAAAAGTTTAACTTCTTTCCTTAAGAATTTTTTCATTAGTTTTTCAATACGTTTTAAACAAACTTTACATTCTTCTATTGTTGCATCTATTGCAACTGTGCACCCGTTCACCAAACCGGTTAATTTGTCTTTGTTGATTGACCTTTGATTTGATTAAAGATTAAGGGGTTGAAATTTTTACAATTATAGTAATATGAATAAAATATTTAAGAAACAATCAAATTAAGACTTTATCAAATGTTAAGCATGAAATTACAAACGCGTTAATGAAAGTTCACTTTATTTGCTTTATTCACTTTACCCACAGTATTTACTTGATTTTCAAATTAATAAAATAATATAAAAATAATCGTATTAAACATATCGTACGAAATGCCATGTTCTTTTCAGTAGATGAAAATATTAATTTGTTGATCTAATTTTTCTTATATCATAGAAATCCGGCTCGAAGGACCAAAAAATGTTTATGAATGTATCGAATCGTTTTTGTTTAGATGTTTAGATTTTTTCAATTTCAACATTCGAAAAGAAATCTTTATTTAATGAACTTAGGAATTGTAAAACTAAATTGAATCAACAAACTAATACGCCATTCCCTGCTAGTAGCGGGTATTGGAATTATTTTGCAGGTATGTATTTATAAAATTGATTCAGTACAGTTATTGGAATTATTTAACAGATATGTATTTTGAAAGTTAAAGCTAACTCTATGTCAATCGGTTGGTTTGTGTTACATGGCTAATACCAAGAGGACCATTAAGATGTGAACTCAATTCAGCTCGATAATGAATATGCTAGAGTAGAAGATGAATACCCTATACCTTGAAGTCAACAAAAAGATGGATCGCATAGGCTACAACGTACCAGTAATCCCGCTCTTGTAACCGTCTTCTACATATTTACCGTACTCAAGCTTAAATTAAACTACATCGACGGCAGCACCTATTTTGGTTAGAAAAAGAAGATGCCACAAAGTAAGAAAGTAAATACTCCTCTCCAAAATCTTTAATGATGTTGGTAGGGAACCTACGGGAGTCTTAGTGAACATACAATAAACGTCTACTGTGGTAGCCAGACAACTCAACAGAAGACATTAACCGCACACTCATACACAGGAACCCCGAATTTATGTGGCAAAATGAAACCAATCCCATCCATACTTTAAATTATATTGAATTATATTGAATTATATATATATATATATATATATAAATATATATATATATATATATATATATATATATATATATATATATATATATATATATATATATATATATATATATTATATATATATATATATATATATATATATATATATATATATATATATATATATATATATATATATATATATATATATATATATATATATATATATATATATATATATATATATATATATATATATATATATATATATATATATATATATATATATATATATATATATATACACCTATTTTCAAGCGAAAGTACTGTTGGTTTTTTGTAAATAAAATGATACTGAGTTATCCGATTTTAAATCGGTTTTCAATTTTAAATAGCTTAATATTGGTGGAGTATTTTGGTATATAATTTGTCTTTTCATCCCAACTAAATCATTAAAAAAATTAATTTAAAGTTTGATAAAAGTTTTTCGATAGAAAAAAATCAAAAAAAATCAGAAAATAATAGAATTTTTAATTTTATTTCATAAATAATTGACTACATTGTTCAACAATATTTGATTGTTTGATTAATTCATTAAATTTAATTAATATTAATATAATATAAAGTTAATATCTTATGTGACCGCCTTGTGCTGCAATCATTTCGCGCATTCTATTAGACATTGAATTTAACAAATTGATGAAATATTGGCGCCAATAAACGCCTCTCATCATGTTGTGCGCTCTCACAATGGCATCCCAGACCTCATCATTACTGTGCCTTTGATTTCTGACCCGACATTCTCAACAGGATTTATTTCTGGAGAGAGAATGAAAATACAAATTTCTACATTAACTAAATATTTAAAATTACAAGATAAAATTAATTCACCTCGGGTGATCAATCACAAAATCTCGTGTATCGCCTATATTTTCATTAATCCATTGTTTGACCGCATTTGAAGTGTGTACCGGATGATTGTCGTGTAACAAAAAGACCATACCGAGCAATACATTGACTATTTGGAGAATTATTTGAAGCCATACATTGATGAACACTTTGACGATGGTATGGTCTTGATGTTACACGACAATCATCCGGTACACACTTCAAATGCTGTCAAACAATGAATTAATGAAAATATAGGCGATACACGGGATTTTGTGTTTGATCACCCGAGGTGAATTAATTTTATCTTGTAATTTTAAATATTTAATTAATGTAGAAATTTGTATTTTCAGTCTCTCTCCAGAGATAAATCCTATTAAGAATGTCGGGTCAGAGATCAAAGGCAAAGTTAGGAGTGAACATCAAGTGTTTCCCAGTAATGATAAGGTCTGGGATGCCATTGTGAGAGCGCACAACATGATGAGAGGCGTTTATTGGCGCCAATATTTCATCAATTTGTTAAATTCAATATCTAATAGAATCAGCACAAGGCGGTCACATAAGATATTAACTTTATATTATATTAATATTAATTAAATTTAATGAATTAATCAAACAATCAAATATTGTTGAACAATGTAGTCAATTATTTATGAAATAAAATTAAAAATTCTATTATTTTCTGATTTTTTTCAATTGAAAAACTTTTATCAAACTTTAAAGAAGACAAATTATATACCAAAATACTCCACCAATATTGAGCTATTTAAAATTGAAAACCGATTTAAAATCGGATAACCCAGTACCATTTTATTTGCAAAAAACCAACAGTACTTTCGCTTGAAAATAGGTATATATATATATATATATATATATATATATATATATATATATATATATATATATATATATATATATATATATATATATATATATATATATATATATATATATATATATATATGTATATATATATATATATATATATATATATATATATATATATATATTTATATATATATATATATATATATATATATATATATATATATATATATATATATATATATATATATATATATATATATATATATATATATATATATATATATATATATATATATATATATATATATATATATATATATGAGCAATTTCACGCAAGTTCAGCAAATTTTTGGGAAATTTTGACTTGACCCCTTTTAATTTTGATTATTTTTTGTTTATAGATAGTCTTTCATAAATAAAAATACGAGTTCTCTTAGAATTTTTTTTTTCGACCAGGGGTCTTCACAGGGTGCCCCTCAATTTTTTGTTATTTTGTGATGTGAGTGCATTTTGACGAGCGATTGTAGAAAAACTACTCAATCGATTTTCATAAATGATATGTCGTTGAATAGGTATTAAAACAAAGTTTTTAAAAATGTACACTGCTAATTTTTTGAAATTATTTTTAACGGTGTAACATAAGAAAAAAACGGTGTAATTGAAAAAAAGATGGCATAGCCTCTTTTTTTTTTTTTTTTTTTAAACAAAATTGAAGCTTATTTTATATCTAACAACTTGTGAAAGTTTAGGACTAGCCATATTTTTTGTTTTAGAAATAAAATTCGTTGTGCATATGACTGTCGGGAATCAGTTTTTTTTGTTCTGAAGGAAAATTATAATTATGGCGATTTTTAGATTCAGATTTTTTTTTATGTTAAATATCAAATATTTTATTATTAAATGAACTTTTTAAAAAGCAATTTCAGCAAAATTTTGCGACATTTTAATCGAAACACAATACTCGAAATATCTTTGGCAAACTCGGTCGTTGATCTGGCAACAATCAATAGCCATGTTTTGGTTGAGTTAAAATTGAACATATTTCAGTCACCCCAATTGGAAACTTTCAGGCTATCATTTACATTTATGGCAGAGTCTCTCCGGGCGGGCTTTATTCGTTCATGCCTTTTCCCTTTTAAAGATAGGAAAACAAATGACTTGTACAGTGTACTATCATCTGAAAAATTATTTATTGGGTTGCTGGTGATTTTAATTTAAAAGTTTAAAAATAAGTTTCCTGATATGAAAATAGGATTTACTAAATTCACGTCCCTTCGACCACAAGAATGTATAAAATTATCCCAAGGAGTTCATAATGTGTGCGTGTGTACCATACATCAATTTATGAAACTAATGATTCAACACTCTAAGATGTCTTGGATTACTGATGCTGCTTTCCAAAATTATAAAACATTAATTGAATTTGTTTTATGTGGTAAATTAACAGAAGATTGTCATAATTTGAAGTGCAATGAATGTTCAAAAAAACTTCAACAACTGAAAGAAAAATTACTAAATGATTTTGACGTTAAAGGAATCCTTCAAGTCAAATATCAACAATGGAATACCACTGATCGATGTAATTTGGATACTTTAATAGAAACTGTAGAAGAATTTATGAAAAAATTTATTTACCGTTTACAAATTTTGATACCACACAACTTTATAGCAAAACAACAATCTACATTCATTGAGGAAAAAAAAAAATTTAGAAGCAGGAGAGTGCTTCGTTCAAGGGGATTTTTCTGAAAACTACGGCTTCATAATTCAGAATGCGGTTCAAGGCTATTATTATAATAATTCACAAGCTACTATTCATCCATTTGTCATTTATTTTAAAAGTGCCACAAGTGAATATATACAGCACCGAAGTTTTATACTCATTTCGGATATAAACGATCACAACAGTACTACAGTCCATCTTTTCATTACAAAACTTATTGAATTCATCAAAACGCATATAAATTCTAATATTACAAAAATAATTTATAACACTGACGGTGCACCTTCTCAATACAAAAATAAACATAACCTAATTAACTTATGCCACCATAAAGAAGACTTTAAGGTTGACGCTGAATGGCATTTTCATGCTACCAGCCATGGAAAGGGACCTTGTGATGGAATTGGTGGTACACTGAAGCGTGCTGCACACCGTTATAGTATGGCGAGCGAAGATAATATTATTGATACACCAAAAAAACTTTTCGAATGGGCTTTAAAATGGGAATCTACCATGAACTTTGGATACGCCGATAAAAATGAATATCAATTAACAAAAGAAAAATTACAAATTCGATATAAAAATGCGATTACTATAAGTGGAACTCAAAAATTTCATTCTTTTGTACCAGTAGATACTAAGACAATAAATGCAAAAATGTTTTCCAACTCAAAAGAAACTTTTGAATGTAAAATAAGTAAATAATTTTTAATAACTATATATATTTTCACATATATAATTTGTATGATATTTTAAAAAGTTTATTCAATAATAAAATATTTGTAATTTAATGTTGAAAAACAATCCTTTACTTTATGATTCCATAATAACATAATACGAACATAATACTTCTCCAGTCAAAAGTTCCTAAATAGATTTAGTTGTTTATACGGCTTTTTTGTTTGCAGTCAAGACTGTCAAATTATTTTTTATAAGAGTGACAAGTGATTACTAAAAGTGATAAATAAACATTTCATTTTTTATGCCATCTAATACAAAGAAAATAATTGCAGAAGTGCTTTCCTATTCAAAAGAAACTTCTGTTTGTAAAATAAGTAAATCATTTTTAACAATTGTATTTATTTTATTTATTGTACTACATATATAATTTTTATAATATTTTAAAAAGTTCATCTAATAATAAAATATTTGATATTTAACATAAAAAAAAATCTCTTAGTTTATAAC
>CAVNZG010000063.1:0-14953 GCA_963693315.1 Diogma glabrata
GAAATTGGATAGTTCTACAGGAAAAGAACAGGCACAGGCTGTTTGGAATGCAATCATAGACTGGAATCTCGAAGACAAAGTACAGATTCTTTGTTGTGATACAACAGCTTCAAATACAGGTCGTCTCAATGATGCTTGTATTCTCCTAGAGCAAAAACTAGACAGGGAGTTGCTGATTTTTGCTTGTCGCCATCACGTTTATGAGCTGGTCCTAAAATCCGTATTTGAAGTAAAAATCAGTCAAATGACCACAAGTCCTGATATTCCACTCTTCAAAAAGTTCAAAGAAAATTGGAAAAATGTCGATCCCAATAAGATATAAGGATACAGGGAAAAAGTGGAAATATATTTTACAACTACCGAAATAGACACACTGCATAAATTTTATCATACTGAATTGACAAAAAAAATTGTCAGAGATGACTATCGAGAGTGGATAGAACTTTCAGTTATATTTTTAAATGGAGATCTAGATCGGAAATTAAAAATGAGGCCTCCGGGTTCCATGTACCAAGCACGATGGATGGCGAGAGCAATCTATTCCCTAAAAATATGTTTACTAAGTTCTCAGTCCAAATTAACCAGTAAGGACAAGGCATCTCTTCTAGATGTCTGCATGTTTATTGTCACTTGCTATGTAAAGCCATGGCTTCAATGTTTTTTAACAATAAAATCACATAACCAAAATTTGTGTTTTCTAAAAACTTTAAAAACATACGAAAACGTTGAAAAAACGTTTCAAAAGCGGCTCTACATAAATTTAACCAGCATTTATGGTATTTGACTGACGAAGCAGCTATCCTGTCACTATTTGACGATGAGGTGGATGAAACAACCAAAATAAAGATTGTGGCAAATTTAACAAAAGAAGATATATCAACCACAGGGAAACGATACAACCCATCGAAGGACGAACTTTGCGGTTCTTTGTATGGTTAGTATGACATATAAATATTAAATGTATTACTTGTTCTTATGAAAAGATCTTAAGTTATTACACACTTAATATTTTTTATCTTTTCAGAAAAAAATATCTATGACTTTATTTCAGCCAAGAGCAAGTATTTGTTCACTCGTCTCAAAATTGATGACAGTTTTCTCCTCGAGTCTCCTTCATCATGGCAAACAAATGCTTTGTTTCTCAAAGCCAAAAATGCAGTGTCAACCCTTACAGTTGTTAACGATACTGCCGAAAGGGGTGTTAAGCTGATGCAAGATTTTAATAGTTTGATTACAGTTGAAGAAGAGCAAAAACAATTTTTATTACGTTGTGTACAAGAGCACAGAAGAATGTATCCCGACTGTAATAAAAAAACTTTAAGAAGAAAATATGTTCTATAATTAATTTTAAAAATGTAAAATCATAATAAACGGATAATTTCAACCAATTGGTGTTTTATTTTTTTAAAACTTATTACAATTTTATGTTATTCCATAGAGCTACAGCCCAAATTATATTTGAAAGTTTGACGTTAAGTCGGCACGGGTTCTAGTAATCGGAAGTCGGTAATATTTCATAATTAAGTTATTAGAACCAAATGGAAAAAAATAAGAGGGTATGCGTACCTAATTTCACAAAACAAAATTTCCCCATATGATCATGGGACACCCTAATATATATATATATATATATATATATATATATATATATATATATATATATATATATATATATATATATATATATATATATATATATATATATATATATATATATATATATATATATATATATATATATATATATATATATATATATATATATATATATATATATATATATATATATATATATATATATATATATTTTTTTCAAATTGAAACAAATTCGTTGGTTGAAGCCTAATTATTTTATTTATAAAATTTATTTTGACGTTTCGATATAATTTATATCATCTTCAGAAAATGGTAAAAAACTATAACAAAATGAATACAAATGAAAAAATCTTAAAAACATATCAAAAAATATTAAAAAAGCAAAAAACAATATTTTACAAAAAATTATCAAAACTTACATGAAACAATCAAAAATAATAATACAAAAGAAAAGAAAAAACTAAACGGAAATATGTTCAAAAATTTTTACGATTTCAAAAAACATTTTCTGTTACTAAGTTAAGAAAAAACGAAATTTGAATAAAGTTAATTAAAATTTAAATCTAAAAAATTAATTTATTATATAATTATAGCTATTTCCTAAATAAGCTGAATCGTTTTGAATATTCAGAAGATTTGAAGATTTCTTTATAAACAACATTTCCAAAATACTACGTTTTCTGAAATGGTTTTCTTTTTTTAAAATAACTACATCTTCCAAAGAAAAATTATGATTATTTTCATGTAAATGTTCCGATAAAGCACTTTTTCCAATTTTGTTAATGTTGTTATCTTTACTATCATTTATATGTTGATAAATCCGTGATTTTAAATATTGTTTTGTCATACCAATATATGATGCGTGACATTCACAAAGAACTTTATAAATCAAATTACTTTGTAAGCATTTTGGAATAGGATCCTTAAGATTTGAAAAAACTGTTTTAGAAAAAGACGAAAAAGCATTTCCAACAACTTTAATTTTGTATTTTGATAATAGATGTCTAATTTTTTCGAAAAGTCCACAAACGTAGGGAATAGCAACAAAATTGTTTACTGTTGAAAGATTCCTGATGTATCTGCTATCTTTATTCATAGCATTTCTTATTTCACGTTCAATAAAATTTTTTGGATAGCTATTAAGCTTCAAAATATGACGAAGTTGGTTAAGATTTTTTTGTATCAATGTAGAATGTGAAATATTTTTTATTTTTTGAACCAAAATATGAACAGTGTTACGTTTATAAGTAGTTGGTAAATGTGAGTTAAAATTTAGATATCTTCCGGACCATGTTGGTTTTTTATAAATATCTGTTATTAAATCTCCGTTTGTTTGATGTATTACATTAACATCTAGGAAAGGTAATGTTTGATTCTTTTCTAGCTCAAAAGTAAATTTAATATGATGATTGCAGCTGTTGAAAACGTCCAAAAGTTTAGTCATTTTTTAAACTTTGTTAACATTAAATATGAATATGAATTTAAAATTACAAAAGAAAAGCATTTAAGAAAATTTGAGAAGTGGACAAGAAACGATCATTTTAATTCATCAACGTTTGATAATGATGAAACAAAAAAATGGTTTGTAAATTTAACTAACATTGTAGTTCCTGATGTTGTTAAAAACATTTTAGAATTAGGTAGTAGATTCAGTCCTCCTCCGTCCAAAATTTATTATGAAGACATCATTGCTGGAGTTGAAAGTGTTATTTACAATTTCGAAGAAAATGAAAAGTTGATAATAAGAAACAGATTTACTAATTTACTGATGAATCATAAAAATTCAAATATTCCGATACTTAACAAACATGATAAGATCCTTAAAAGAGGAATCAAAAATACGAAAGAATTTATTAATAATAATCCAGATATTTTAATTACCAACGCAGATAAAGGCAATGTAACAGTTTTAATTAATAGAAATGAATATATCGATAAAATGACGTTATTATTAAGTGATACAAATACTTATAAAAAAATTCAAAAATCGAGAAACTCTATTTTGCAAAAAAGAGCGAATGACTTAATAGAAATATGGATATCTGAAGGACGTATTACCACTGAAATCGGTAAGAGCATTAAAATAAATAATAGCGTAATTTCCAAAATGTACGGTTTAATAAAGATTCATAAAAATAATAACATTAGACCACATTAGACCAATTTTAAGCTGTATTGGGTCTCCTTTATATAATCTTTCTAAATTTCTTAGTAATTTGATTAAGTTTTCGGTTGGTAAAAAAGATAGTAATATAAAAAATTCAGAAGATTTTATTATGAAAATTAGTGACGTAAAATTACCTCCTGATTTTGTTTTAATATCTTTGGATGTAGTGTCTCTATTTACAAATGTTGATGTTGGTTTAACAAAAAAGCTGATTGAAAAAAATTGGAAAATTATCAAAAGAAATTGTAAAACGAAAATTTTAAAAGATCAATTCCTAGAAGCTTTGGATTTAGTGCTAAATAATAATGAATTCAGTTTCAATAATGAAACTTACATTCAAACTTTTGGTTGCCCAATGGGTTCACCTATCAGTCCAGTTTTAGCTAACTATCTCATGGAATTTATCGAAGATGAAGTTTTAAAAAATCTTGATTTTGAACTAAAATTTTACTATCGTTATGTTGATGATATTTTTACTGCTGTACATAAAGATAATGTGACTAAACTTTTGGACGTTTTCAACAGCTGCAATCATCATATTAAATTTACTTTTGAGCTAGAAAAGAATCAAACATTACCTTTCCTAGATGTTAATGTAATACATCAAACAAACGGAGATTTAATAACAGATATTTATAAAAAACCAACATGGTCCGGAAGATATCTAAATTTTAACTCACATTTACCAACTACTTATAAACGTAACACTGTTCATATTTTGGTTCAAAAAATAAAAAATATTTCACATTCTACATTGATACAAAAAAATCTTAGCCAACTTCGTCATATTTTGAAGCTTAATAGCTATCCAAAAAATTTTATTGAACGTGAAATAAGAAATGCTATGAATAAAGATAGCAGATACATCAGGAATCTTTCAACAGTAAACAATTTTGTTGCTATTCCCTACGTTTGTGGACTTTTCGAAAAAATTAGACATCTATTATCAAAATACAAAATTAAAGTTGTTGGAAATGCTTTTTCGTCTTTTTCTAAAACAGTTTTTTCAAATCTTAAGGATCCTATTCCAAAATGCTTACAAAGTAATTTGATTTATAAAGTTCTTTGTGAATGTCACGCATCATATATTGGTATGACAAAACAATATTTAAAATCACGGATTTATCAACATATAAATGATAGTAAAGATAACAACATTAACAAAATTGGAAAAAGTGCTTTATCGGAACATTTACATGAAAATAATCATAATTTTTCTTTGGAAGATGTAGTTATTTTAAAAAAAGAAAACCATTTCAGAAAACGTAGTATTTTGGAAATGTTGTTTATAAAGAAATCTTCAAATCTTCTGAATATTCAAAACGATTCAGCTTATTTAGGAAATAGCTATAATTATATAATAAATTAATTTTTTAGATGTAAATTTTAATTAACTTTATTCAAATTTCGTTTTTTCTTAACTTAGTAACAGAAAATGTTTTTTGAAATCGTAAAAATTTTTGAACATATTTCCGTTTAGTTTTTTCTTTTCTTTTGTATTATTATTTTTGATTGTTTCATGTAAGTTTTGATAATTTTTTGTAAAATATTGTTTTTTGCTTTTTTAATATTTTTTGATATGTTTTTAAGATTTTTTCATTTGTATTCATTTTGTTATAGTTTTTTTACCATTTTCTGAAGATGATATAAATTATATCGAAACGTCAAAATAAATTTTATAAATAAAATAATTAGGCTTCAACCAACGAATTTGTTTTAATTTGAAAATTAAAATTACAGCCTACAAATATTTTTTAAAAAAATATATATATATATAAATTTATATATATATATATATATATATATATATATATATATATATATATATATATATATATATATATATATATATATAATATATATATATATATATATATATATATATATATATATATATATATATATATATATATATATATATATATATATATATATATATATATATATATATTAGGGTGGCCCTTAGATTACACTAGATTTTTTTTTTCATTGTACAGTTTGCGGCACCATCCCATTTCGTGTGAATACCCATAAAATATTATTTGCAAAATCTGATATCAATCGGTCAATTCTAAGACGTGCCTCCGGGCACTTAAAGTTGAGAAATTTTGTTCTGGACCTTAAAAAAAACTCTTTTATTTTTTTGTACGACACTCTCTCATTTCGTGTCAATACCCATAAAAAAGTTATGTGTAAAAATTGAAATCAATCGTTCAACTCTAAGGAGTGCACCCGGCCACTTAAACGTGAGAGGTTTTGTTCTGGCCCTTACAAAGAAAAATTTAAATTTTTTGTACGACACCCTCCCATTTTGTGTCAATGCCCATAAAAATATTATGTGTAAAATTTAAAATCAATCGGTCAACTTTAAGGGGTGCCCCGGCCACTTAAAGTTGAGCGGTTTTGTTCTGGCCATTAAAAAGAAAAATTTAAATTTTTTGTACGACACCCTCCCATTTGGTGTCAATACCTGTAAAAATATTATGTGCAAAATTTGAAATCAATCGTTCAACTCTAAGGGGTGCCCCCGGCCACTTAAAGTGAAGGTTTTGTTGGGGCCATTACAAAGAAAAATTTAAATTTTTTGTACCACACCCTCCCTTTTGGTGTCAATACTAATAAAAATATTATGTGTAAAATTTGAAATCAATCGTTCAACTCTAAGGCGTGCCTTAAGGTTGGTGGTGCCTTAAGGTGCCTTAAGGTTGAACGATTGATTTCAAATTTTGCACATAATATTTTTATGGGTATTGACACGAAATGAGAGGGTGTCGTACAAAATATAAATTTTTTTTTAAGGTCCAGAACAAAATTTCTCAATTTCAAGTCTTAGAATAGACCGATTGATTTCAAACTTTGCAAATAATACTTTTACGGGTATTGATATGAAATGGGAGGGTGTCGTACAAAAAATTTAAATTTTTCTTTGTTATGGCCAGAACAAAACCTCTCAACTTTAAGTGGCCCGGGGCACGCCTTAAAGTTGAACGATTGATTTCAAAATTTGCAAATAACATTTTTAAGGGTATTCATACGAAATGGGAGGGTGTCGTACAAAAAATTTAAATTTTTCTTTGTAATGGCCAGAACAAAACCTTTCAAGTTTAAGTGGGCGGGGGCAAGCCTTAGAGTGGAACGATTAATTTCAAATTTTAAACATAATTTTTTTATGGGTATTGACACGAAATGGGAGGGTGTCGCACAAAAAATAAAATTTTTTTTTTAAGGTCCAGAACAAAATTTCTCAACTTTGAGTGGCCGGATGATGCACGCCTTAGAATTGATAGGTTGATTTCAAATTTTGCAATTAATATTTTTACGGGTATTGACATGAAATGGGAGGGTGTCGTACAAAAAACTTACATTTTTCTTTAAAATGGCCAGAACAAAACCTCTAAACTTTAAGTGGCCTAGGACACACCTTAAAGTTGACCGTTTGATTTTAAATTTTTCAAATAACATTTTTAAGGGTATTCACTCAAAATTAGAGGGTGTCGTACAAAAAATTTAAATTTTTCTTTGTAATGGCCAGAACAAAACCTTTTAAGCCTTAGAGTAGACCGATTGATTTCAAATTTTACACATAATTTTTTTATGGTTATTGAATATTGACACGAAATGGGAGGGTGTCGCACAAAAATAAAATTTTTTTTTTAAGGTCCAGAACAAACTTTCTTAACTTTAAGTGGCCGGAGGCACCTCTTAGAACTGACCTTTTGATTTCAAATGTTGCAAATAATATTTTTACGGGTATTGACATGAAATGGGAGGGTGTCGTACAAAAAATTTAAATTTTTCTTCGTAATGGCCAGAACAAAACCTCTCAAGTTTAAGTGGTCGGAGGCACTTCTTAGAGTTGAACGATTGATTTCAAATTTTGCAAATAATTTTTTTAAGGGTATTGACACGAAATGGGAGGGTGTCGTACAAAAAAAAAATTTTTTTAAGGTCCAGAACAAAATTTCTCAACTTTAAGTGGCCGGAGACACGTCTTGGAATTGACCGATTGATTTCAAATTTTGCAATTAATATTTTTACGGGTATTGACATGAAATGGGAGGGTGTCGTACAAAAAATTTGAATTTTTCTTTGTAATGGCCAGAACAAAACCTCTCAAGTTTAAGTGGCCGGGGCACGCCTTAAAGTTGACTGATTGATTTCAAATTTTGCAAATCACATTTTAAGGGTATTCACACAAAATGGGAGGGTGTCGTACAAAAATTTAAATTTTTCTTTGTAATGGCCAGAACAAACTGAACTTTCAAGTTCAAACCCCGCACGCCTTAGAGTTGAACGATTGATTTCAAATTTTACACATAATATTTTTATGGGTATTGACACGAAATGGGAGGGTGTCGCACGAAAAATCCCTCCCATTTCATGTCAATACCCGTGAAAATATTATTTGAAATCAGAAATCGACACCCTCCCATTTCGTGTGAATACCCTTAAAAATGTTGTTTGCATAATTTGAAATCAATCGGTCAACTTTAAGGCGTGTCCCTGGCCAAATAAAGATGAGAGGTTTTGTTCTGGCCATTACAAAGAAAATTTAAATATTTTGTACTACACCCTCCCATTTCATGTCAATACCCATAAAAATATTATTTGCCAAATTTGAAATCCATCGGTCAATTCTAAGACGTGCCTCTGGCCACTTAGAGTTGAGAAATTTTGTTCTTGACCTTAAAAAAAAAATTTATTTTTTATGCGACACCCTCCCATTTCGTGGTGTCAATACCCATAAAAAAATTATGTGTAAGATTTGAAATCAATCGTTCAAACTCAATCATTACATCAATCGTTTAAACTTGTAAGGTTTTGTTCTGGCCATTGCAAAGAAAAATTTAAATTTTTTGTACGACACCCTCCCATTTTGTGTGAATACCCTTAAAAATGTGATTTGCAAACTTTGAATATTTTTATGGGTATTGACACCAAATGGGAAGGTGTCGTACTAAAAATTAAAATTTTTCTTTGTAATGGCCACAACAAAACCCCGCAACTTTAAGTGACCGGTGGCACCCCTTAGAGTTGACCGATTGATTTCAAATTTTACACATAATATTTTTATGGGTATTGACACCAAATGGGAGGGTGTCGTACAAAAAATTCAAATTTTTCTTTGTAAGGGCCACAACCAAACCTCTCAACTTTAAGTGACCGGGGGCACCCCTTAGAGTTGAACGATTGATTTCAATTTTTATACATAATTTTTTTATGGGTATTGACACGAAATGAGAGGGTGTCGCACAAAAAATAAAAAAGTTTTTTTTAAGGTCCAGAACAAAATTTATAAACTTTAAGTGGCCGGAGGCACGTCTTAGAATAGACCGATTGATATCAGATTTTGCAAATAATATTTTTATGGATATTTACACGAAATGGGAGGGTGGCGTACCAAAAATAAAAATTTTTGTTTTTAAGGGCCACCCTAATATATATATATATATACTAGCAGGACCCGGCGTGCTTTGCTACGCTTATAAATAAAGTTTGTGCACTGACATTTTGTTGACGTAGTAGCAATGATTTCAAAAAGTAGTAATGAGAAATGATAGCGTAGTTTTTAATTTTTGTTTTTAAAAATATGAATGAAAAATAATCAGTACTTAAGCTCATCAGTTCGGATATATGAAAAATTGGCGATCAAATAAGTTTTCGAGTAAGCTATAAAAAATTTAAATGACTTGTTGAATTAGTAGAGGTGTTTCAACACTCATCTCTATATAGAACATTCTACAGAACAAAAATAGATTCACAAATGTTTACAGTGCTCATGCATTGTATTTGTACCCGACCCGAAATACACAAAAACTTTTCTAAAGAAGTTTTTCTGAGAAATGAAAATGAAAAATGCTGTCAAATTGCAAAATTCAAGTGAATTACAATAATTACTTTGATCTTAATCACTCACAAAATCTCTCAAAATTTTATTTTTTAACACCAAATAGCGTAAAAGTTTTGTTTATTTAACATTGGTCGTTTATTTAACAAAACTCGTGAAGATAACATTAAATTTACATTGTGTCATTTTTATTGCAACTTATTTATTTTAATATGGAACGAATTTTAAAATGTCGTTTTAATTCTATTTATTTATTCGAGTACTTGTGGGCACACTTTATTTTTTGTTTTTCCGTCTGGTGCGTACACGAATAAATCAGAAGGTTTTCCTAACGCGCTAGCCACATAAAGTTGTCCATGTCCATGTGAGAAGAACGGATTCTCCAAATCTAGTCCACATACTTGCAGTAACTGTCCGTGTGCTTTGTTGATGGTAATTGCAAAAGCGAGTTGCACTGGAAACTAAACGTTTGAAACTGTTGGGATCATTGAAATATGTGGCCTGTCTGTCGTGGCAACACTACATCTTCCTCTTCGAATTTTCCACTCAAAATTGTAGCTTCAATAACATTGTATATCTTTGTTTTCACGGAAGTTCAAAAAAGTTTGTGCAATTTCAAAATATGTGACATATTTGAAATTACAATATGTGTCACAACAACACATATAAACCTTTTAAGATAGAGGCTCTGCAACATAATGCTTTTTAAGACGTTGATGGACGCAAATTTCTTTGTTTTATATTCTTCTCAAAGAATAGAAAACTTAATAATAAATCCTGTCACATAATAATGTACGATATAGGGCAATATTTCATGATAGGATGGAGGATATAAAAACAATATACTGTTTTTTTTTTTCAAATTTGCAGGAACAAAGCTAAAATTAGGTTCCTAAATATCCTAGAGCTAGAAGCATTTACCAAGATCATATAACGCATTCTTTACCTCAAGCCAGCATATATAGTAACTATATGGAAGCTCATTTATTCGAGCAAGCAAAAAGTTCATTCTTTTAAAAAATAAAAAAATTACGTCCATCAACACCTTAGAAAGCATGTTCTTATGTGTTGTTGTGACACACATTGTAATTCCTACTACCCAACACATTTTATTTTAAAAAATATTGCGACGCTGATGCATAGGCTGACTTCACCACAGCTCTTGGAACATAGTGTTCTGGATAGTTAATGAGCTAATATCCATCAAATACTTTAATTAAAAGCTAACCAATATTATGGACTTCGTAGTTCTAATAATAAAAATATTAAAGCAAGCAGTAGTATCCCAACAAACATAAATTCTGTTGTACGAGAAAAAGTAAAAAAAAATTTTATCGGAAGTGACAAACCGGAAGTTAGGATGCAGAACTGTTGTAAGCCGTACTAAATGTGTATGTACCAAATTTCATCCAATTCGATTATCAGGTACAGAAGCTATTGAGCTTCCAAAATAACAGGTGCTTGGAGACCCCCTACCACTTTGTTCACTATCGCTAAAAAAAACTTAGCATTTCCTTGCCATACATATTCGCATCTTTTTGCAAAGTGTAATCAAAATTACTTAACGAACGAATGTTGTATGCATCCAACAAACATTGAAACAATAAACAGGTGTTAAGGAGGACCCCTCCACTTATCCCAATATTGTCCGAAAAACTAATCAATTCTTTGTCATTAAAGACTTCATCTTTTTTCAAAGTGGCATTAAAATTGATTAATGAATGAAATCTGTATGCTTCCAGCAAACTTAAAAAACAAAGTGTGAAAAGTCAGCAGTTGTATGGTAGACCCCCCGCCCCTTTGATCAATGTGTCCCAAAAGATGATAATTATTTTCTCACACTAATTGAACCCTTTTCCATAAGTTTCATCATAATCGCTTCATTATTGTAGGCTGTAGTGTGCATAAAGACACTGAAAAAGCTTCAAAACTTTACAAACAAAAAAATTTACCGGAAGTGAAAAACCGGAAGTTGGGATGTAGAACTGTTGTAAACTGTACTAAATGCTCATGTACCAAGTTTCATCCAATTCGATTATCAGGTACAGATGTTATTGAGCTTTAAAAAAACAGGTGTATGGGACAGCCTCCACCACTTTGTGCACTATCGCTCAAAAACTAATCAGTTCCTTGCCATACATGTTTGCATTTTTTTCCAAAGTGTCATCAAAATTCGTTCACGAACGAATGCTGTGTGCTCCCAACAAACATTGAAAAAGTGTGACACAGTAAACAGGTGTTCTGGAGGAGCCCCTCCACTTATTCCAATATTATCCAGAAACTAATCAGTTTTTTGTTACTTAATTTTTCATCTTTTTTCAAAGTGTTATTAAAATAAATTAATGAATGAAGTCTGTATGCTCCCAGAAAACTTAAAAAACAAAGTGTGAAAAGTCAGTTGTATGGTAGACCCCCCACCACTTTGGTCAATGTGTCCGAAAAGATGATAATTATATTCTCACACTAATTGGAACCCTTTTCATAAGTTTCATCATAATCACTTCATTATTGTAGGCTGTAGTGTGCATAAAGACACTGAAAAAACTTCAAAAAAGTACAAAAAAAACTTTTTACCGGAAGTTGGGATGCAGAACTATTGTGAACCGTACTGCAAACTCATGTACCAAGTTTCATCCAATTCGCTTATCAGGTACATATGTTATAGAGCTTTAAAAAAAACAGGTGCTTTAGGGACCCCACACCATTTTGTTCACAATCGCTCAAAAACTAATCAGTTCCTTGTCATACATGTTTGCATCCTTTTGCAAAGTGTCATCAAAATTCATTCACGAATGAATGTTTTATGCTCCCAACAAACATAAAAACTTTGTGGAAAAACCACCTGTTGCATGGTGGACCCCCAAACCCTTTATCCAATGTGCTCCAAAAGCTAACAAAATCTTTTTCATGTTATTTAAAAGCTTTTACCAACGTACCCTTTTTATTTAAAAGCTTTTACCAAGCTTTTACCAATTGGAAACAGTACTAAAACCTTATATACTAACATAAGTCTCAATTAGATCATAGTCCGGGATCAGAAGTTATTCAAGATTTAAACTTAGAGGTGTTCGGGAGACCCTCCGCCATTTTGTCCAAATTTAAAATGAATCCAGATCTTCCATTTTCATGTGAACTTGTATCATTTGCCAAAGTTTCATCAAGATCCTATGCAGAAAACTCACTATTGCAAACGTGTTGCTGGCTAAGGGCCACATTTTTAATTAGTTTGTTTATAATACTTGCTATCCATGTTTCATTATATATAAGCTATGCTTCTTTGTATATTATTTGTGCGAATTCCATTTCGTAATTTTGAGCTTTTAATCGATGTTATCAACTATCTTTCTTAGTTGAAGAAACATGCATTACATATACAATTGCAAACCAATAACATATTTAGTTTATTACCAATAATAATAACTCATTGTATAGATGATAAAATTTGTAACATCATTATGTGTTCAATTCAAATACATATAGTTTTAATATACAAATGTAATTGTTTCAGATAATACTTTCATTTTTCAATTTCATTAAATTATGTTCAACAAAAAAATTGATCAAAGGAATTTAACCGTATAAAAGTTATTTAAAAGAAAAATCAAATTAAATTATAATCAACATTTAGGCAGAACCCCTTAAGATAATTATAATGGCCCTCCCTGGGGTTCCATTCAAAAAATAAATTGGAATGTTACCTATGCGCAAGTGTACACAACAACTTCCCAAAGTTTCATGATGATCGGATGAATGGTTTATCAATGCATAAACGACAAACATACATACTTTCAATTTTATATATATATATATATATATATATATATATATATATATATATATATATATATATATATATATATATATATATATATATATATATATATATATATATATATATATATATATATATATATATATATATATATATATATATATATATATATATATATATATATATATATATATATATATATATATATATATATATATATATATATATATATATATATATATATATTAGGGTGTCCCAGAAAAATTAAAATTGTTTTTTTTTAACGCATACCCTTTAATTTTTTTTCTTTTATGTCAAAACAACTGTAAAAAAAATTTCATGCAATTTAAATAACAGTAACCCGTGCCGACTTGGACCTAAACATCCTCAATACTTGATTGTGTACTTTAGCGCGCATACCTGTTTTGATGTGCTTATAATTTCTAAATATCTTGTCGGTTATACGAATTTTTCTTGAAAAATAAATATGTCCGTCGAACTAGGTAGTTCTAAACAAAAAATATACATGAAAGGTAACCCAAAACTTCCTTCAAATGGGCAAGCTCTCGTATAGTATTGTTGTATAATATATTGTTTTTTAATATAATACATTTCATACGAAAACAAAGAACAATTTTTGTGCCAAAACTGAATAATTCTATAGACACGCTTAGAATGTTATTTTAGACTGAAAACTCAAGACAAAGTGCAAATTCTCTGCTGTGATACTATAACTGCTTCGCATACACATCGTATGTGTGCGCGTTGAAAAAAATCAATATAGAAAAACTTATTTTCGCTTGCAACCATCACATGTACGAGCTGGTGTTAAAAAGTCTTTTTGAAGTGAAAATAAAACAAGTGCCTATTATAAGCCCGGACATTCCACTTTTTCAAAAAATTAGAGATCATTGGCAAAAAGTTGATCATCATAAAATAGAATGCTATAGAGAAAAGGTGGAATGGTGCCTGTTTCCAAAATTGATAAATTGAAAGTAGATTAAATAATAATAGAAATAATAATAGAAATAATAATTAAAAAGGAGATATCAATGCTTAGAGCATTTCAGCTGTATCGTTCAGAAACAGCTGAAAGAGCGGTCTAATTAATGCAGGACTTTCATTGTTTAATTACAATTGATGCAATATTCGTTATGTTGCGTACAAAAGCACAAGATGTTATATCCGGACTGTAAACAGCAAACATTGAAAAGAAAATATGCTTAGTAATAGTTGTTGTAATTAAAAATAATATTAAAATATGGAGGGACTGAAATCTCAAGCTCTGAGATATCAAGACTTCGGTCTGGATTAAGGATTTTGATATAGTTTTCGGCAAAAAACTTTTATGAGGACATTGCTTTTAGTTTTGGGCAGCGATGTATATCAAACATAAAACTCTTTGTTAAAGTATAAATATTTTTTTATTTCTGTTTAGAAATTTATTACAAAACTAACACGAAATATTAATAAGTGCCGGAAAATTATAACAGATCATAAATTAATATAACTTAGTGAAAAGATGAAACACCCAGCAAACTACTCAAACCTCTCCATTTAGCGTTTCAAG
>CAVNZG010000064.1:0-13000 GCA_963693315.1 Diogma glabrata
TATATATATATATATATGCTTTTTTTCTTGTATAGTCTTTTTGGAAGTATCAGTTCCAATTAGATTTGTCGGATTCTAGACCGTTTTCTAAATTATTTGGTTTTATCATAAAACGACCACATCCAAAAATGTTAAAAAGAAACACACCAGTTTTTATTTTTTATCTTTTTCGAGCGTCGATTTTTTATTTCCAAAATAATTTATTTTTCAAAAATTTTTTTTTTGTTCGGATACGTTTCGAGGCTTTTTTGGCCTCTTCCTCAAGTCCTTTGCTAGCTTAAAACTTTTTGTTTGTGCCGAAGATGGTTGATGGTTGAAAACCATCTTCGGCACAAACAAAAAGTTTTAAGCTAGCAAAGGACTTGAGGAAGAGGCCAAAAAAGCCTCGAAACGTATCCGAACAAAAACAAACAAAAAATTTTTGAAAATAAATTATTTTAGAAATAAAAAATCGACGCTCGGAAAAGATCAAAAATAAAACTGGTGTTTTTCTTTTTAAGATTTTTGGATGTGGTCGTTTTATGATAAAACCAAATAATTTAGAAAACGGTCTAGAATCCGACAAATCTAATTGGAACTGATACTTCCAATAAGACTATACAAGAAAAAAAGCATATATAAAAACAAAGACCGAGTGAAAAAAGACGGTTTCCAAAAACATCATCAAAAAGAACCTTCTGTTTCACAAAAAACAAAGAATTATATATATATATATATATATATATATATATATATATATATATATATATATATATATATATATATATATATATATATATATATATATATATATATATATATATATATATATATATATATATATATATATATATAATATATATATATATATATATATATATATATATATATATATATATATATATATATATATATATATATTATATATATATATATATATATATATATATATATTAGACTGGTCGTTAAAAACTAAATTTTCCGAGACGCCCCCCAGAAAAATTCTTTGTGGTCATAAAACCATAACGGCTTTATTTTTTTTTTTTTTAAGTGAAAAGAACACGTGCCGCAAAATCATCGAAGTTTATTTTTTGATAAAATTGTTAACATCTCATAAAATATGCAGATGTCAAAAAAAATCACATAACCATTTTTGCAGGAAATTTAATTCTCTACAAAAAAGGTCCAAGTCATTTTTTTCCTAAAACCTATATTTCTGATGATATTTTGAAATAAAACTTAAAATTCATCGAAACTCGTAAAACCAAATGACGAAAATTTCGACGAAAAAGTACTAATTTTGATTTTTTTGTCACGATTATTTTTTTATACATTTCATTCTATAGCATAACAAGAAAATTAGGAGTTTTTCGTCATCTTTATTTTTTATGTTTTTTAAAAATTACGAAAACTTACAAGTTCATTTTCAAAATATCATGAGAACTATACGTTTTCGGGAAAAAATGATTTGTATCTTTTTTGTAGAGAATTAAATTTCCTACAAAAATGGTTATGTGATTTTTTTTGACATTTGCATGTTTTATGAGATATTTGAAAAAATCTACGAATTTTTCAAAAAATCAACTTCAACGATTTTGCGGCACGTGTTCTTTTGATTTAAAAAAAAAAAAATAATGCCGTTGTGGTTTTTTGACCACAAAGAATTTTTCTAGGGGGCGTCTCGGAAAATTTAGTTTTTAACGACCAGTCTAATATATATATATATATATATATATATATATATATATATATATATATATATATATATATATATATATATATATATATATATATATATATATATATATATATATATATATATATATATATATATATATATATATATATATATATATATATATATATATATATATATATATATATATATATATATATATATAACGATATGAGCTATAACGGAATTTACCGGCACTCTCACGATCGCATTTCTTAACCTACACCGAAAATTTTTTCTGTGTATGTTGCGGCAAACAATCTCTTGGACAAGCTCGCGAACTGATATCCGGGTACAGGTTAAGTGGCTAGAGTTTAAAAAGTCGAATAATCTAGGACGTTATAACTTCCGTTTGAAGCATAATATTTTAATAACATTTATAAATATTGAATATTTGAACATATTTCTATCATTTTTTTCCAAACGACAATCTTGGCGTTCCAGGTTTCTGAAAAATCAGCTGTTTTAAAAATTTAATAAACTTTGTTGTTCTTGATTTTGCTGAAAATGGCCAATCTCACATTTGAAAACTGTTGCATACTTAAGCCGCCTTTACACTATTGGAGAATTGTGCAATGAACAATGACTGCAATGAGCAATGAAACATGCAATGGTTTACACTATACGCATTTTAGTACAATATTATTGCGGCAATGTTATTTCGAATTCATTGCAATGGTTTGCAATGACTTCATTACTAAACTTTTCTGCTATGAATTTTGTACTGTTTCCACTATTTCAATATTTTTGTCAAAAACTCATTGCAAATATCATTGCAGTTGTCATTGTTTTTATATAGGAGGATATCTGTAAACTGTATTGTTTTTTTCAACTAGAAAAATTATAACTATTTTCAGTTGTCGTGCTGTCATTATTTAGTGTGTACGCGTTTACAAAAACAACAAATTGTTCTTTTGCCATTTTCACAATTTTAATTATTGGATGAAATATTGTGATGGAAAATACAATTGAGTGCTGTTTTCGCTTGTGCTGTTATTACGTGTGGTTATGAATTGTTGTTACAAAACAAAACAAAATGGGTTCGTGAATTGTATGCGGATAGAGGGTCTAGTTTTTTGTAAAAATTGGACACAATGTTCCGGGAAAATGACCCTGAGCTATTCAACAACTTTTTGCGAATGATTACAGAAGACTTTGATAATTTACTCTACTTGGTTCACCCACTCATCGAAAAAACGACACCCATCTCGGAAAGGCAATTACTGTTGCCGAAAGATTGGCAGTGACCCTCTGTTTTCTGGCCACCGTTGATTCATACAGTACTCTCATGTACCTTTTTTAAATGTCCAAAGCGTCCATTCAGCATATAATTGAGAAATATGCGATGCGATCTATGAAAATTTGAAAGAATATTAGGATTTTGGACTATATACAAAATAATTATATTATATTTACACCGGAAAGCTCAGAAAAACTCTATAAAAACTGAATCTACGACAAACTAATTACACTTGGAAATCTCTTATATTACGAATCACAGAAAAATTGTAAAAAAACTGTTTAGTTGGCTAACAAAAAAAAATAATTTAGCTAAAAAAAACATATCAAAAATTATATAAATTAAAATTCAATAAAAAGCTTACATTAATTTATCTTGAATGTTGTCTTCTTCATGTTTTATTTATCGTCTTCGTTTATCTTCTGTGATAACTCCTTTTATTAACAATTCTCCAGACATTTGATTAAAAGTAGTAGGTATTGTTTTCTTAAGACGTATCCTTAACGGTGAACTTCGATCTAAACAATTTTCCTCAAAATGCTGCGAACAAATTACATCATGTTTCTGCGGTTTCCAAGATTATAAATTTAGTGCTTTTAACCATGCATTTAAATATTTTGTATCATTTGGAAATCTGTGACATGTTATTTTATTTCTATTATGCTTTTCGTAACGATATAAGTTCACACATTTACATATACAACATTTCATAACTATTATTATTTAATTAGATATTTATTTAGATTTGCAAAATTTTAATGTTTTCAAATTGTAAATAACTGCATGTCCAAACAAAACACAAAACGTCCAGATAATATTATTTTTTCTTAAAAAACTTAAGCTTTCGATTTTTTTTGGTTCTGTCATATTTATATAATATAAATATTTCCTTTAGTCTTAAAATCTCAATTCAAATTTTCACTAAAACGAATTATGGTTTCGAAATGTCACAAAATACAAACTCAATAAATGAAAATAAACAAATATTTAATTTAATAGAATTTATTAAGAACCATTATTATAGTTTATTAAATTAAAACTTTAATTTTGCGATCACACATAATTCTTTGATTCTTATTTATATCCTTATTGAACATTTAAAAATTATATATACTAATTGATTTAAATTTTACTAATTTTCTCGATCCAAACAATTTGATCGTTTATGTATCATATTATCATCGATCTTCTGTTTCATTTTCCATCAAGTAATTTTGATGTTTTTCAAATAAAAAAAAATCAAATCAAACCTGTATTTTTAATTGAAATTAAGTTTATTTAAATCATCAAAAAAAATGTTTAAATGTACAGTGGTACAGATAAATGTCACAATTGAAGAAAATTAATGAAATTATTATTGAATTTGCAAATTACTATTTTTAGAGTAAAAATTGAAAATAATCCGTCGTTACAAGACGAGTACTTGCAGGTAAATATTTATTTCAATTTTTATTCAAGTATATATGTATAAATTTTTTTCAAATTTAAAACTATAAAAAATATAAATTTAACTAATTTCAAATATTTTATACAAAATTTTCTATTAAATACAAAATCACGACATTTTCTTAAAAAAAAATATTGCGACGCTGATGCATAGGCTGACTTCACCACAGCTCTGGAAACATAGTGTTCTGGATATATAATGAGCTAATATCCATAAAATACTTTAATTAAAAGCTAACCAATATTATGAACTTCGTAGTTCTAATAATAAAAATATTAAAGCAGGCAGTAGTATCCCAACAAACATAAATTCTGTTGTACGAGAAAAAGTAAAAAAAATTTATCGGAAGTGACAAAGTGGAAGTTAGGATGCAGAACTGTTGTAAACCGTACTAAATGTGTATGTACCAAATTTCATCCAACTCCATTATCAGGTACAGAAGTTATTGAGCTTCCAAAATAATAGGTGCTTGGAGGATCCCCTACCACTTTGTTCACTATCGCTAAAAAAACTAATCAGTTCCTTGCCATACATATTTGCATCTTTTTGCAAAGTGTAATCAAAATTACTTAACGAACGAATGTTGTATGCTTCCAACAAACATTGAAACAATAAACAGGTGTTCGAGAGGACCCCACCACTTATCCCAATATTGTCCAAAAACTAGTCAATTCTTTGTCAATAAAGTCTTTATCTTTTTTCAAAGTGCCATTAAAATTGATTAATGAATGAAATCTGTATGCTCCCAACAAACTTTAAAAACAAAGTGTGATAAGTCAGCAGTTGTATGGTAGATCCCCCGCCACTTTGATCAATGTGTCCCAAAAGATGATAATTATCTTCTAACACTAATTGAAACCTTTCCATAAGTTTTATCATAATCACTTCAGTATTGTAGGCTGTAGTGTGCATAAAGATACTGAAAAAACTGCAAAAAAGTACAAAAAAAAATTTTTTACCGGAAGTAAAAAACCGGAAGTTGGGATGTAGAACTATTTTAAACCGTACTACATACTCAGGTACCAAGTTTCATCCAATTCGCTTATCAGGTACAGAAGCTATAGATCTTTCAAAAAAACAGGTGCTCCAGGGACCCCCCACCACTTTGTTCACTATCGCTCAAAAACTAATCAGTTCTTTGCCATACATGTTTGCATATTTTTCCAAAGTGTCATCAAAATTCGTTCACGAACGAATGCTGTGTGCTCCCAACAAACATTGAAAAAAGTGTGACACATTAAACAGGTGTTCGGGAGGACCCCCACCACTTATTCCAATATTATCCAAAAACTAATCAGTTCTTTGTTACTTAAGTCTCCATCTTTTTCCAAAGTGTCATTAAAATAAATTAATGAATGAAGTCTGTATGCTCCCAACAAACTTAAAAAACAAAGTGTGAAAAGTCAGCATTTGTATGGTAGACCCCCCACCACTTGGATCAATGTGTCCTAAAACATGATAATTATCTTTTCACACTAATTGGAACCCTATTCTATAAGTTTCATCATAATCACTTCATTATTGTAGGCTGTAGTGTGCATAAAGACACTGAAAAAACTTCAAAAAAGTACAAAAAATTTTTTTTACCGGAAGTGAAAAACCGGAAGTTGGGATGCAGAACTATTTTAAACCGTACTACATACTCATGTACCAAGTTTCATCAAATTCGCTTATTAGGTACAGAAGTTATAGAGCTTTCAAAAAATCAGGTGCTCCAGGGACCCCCCACCACTTTGTTCACTATCGCTAAAAAACTAATCAATTCTTTGTCATACATGTTTGCGTCTTTTTCCAAAGTGTCATCAAAATTCATCACGAATGAATGTTTTATGCTCCCAGCAAACATAAAAACTTTGTGGAAAAAACCACCTGTTGTATGGTGGACCCCCCAACCCTTTATCCAATGTGCTCCAAAAGCTGATAAAATCTTTCTCATGTTATTTAAAAGCTTTTCGCAACGTTTCATGAAAATCGATCGGTAATTGTAGGCTACAGTAGGGATAAACACCTGAAAAAAAAACTTTTTAACCGGAAGTGACAAACCGGAAGTTGGTATGCAGAAATATTGGAAACAGTACTAAAACCTTATATACTAAGTTTCAATAAGAACATAGCCCGGGATCAGAAGTTATTCAAGATTTAAACTTAGAGGTGTTCGGGAGATCCCCCGCCATTTTGTCCAAATTTAAAATGAATCCAGATCTTCCATTTTCAAGTGAACTTGTATCATTTGCCAAAGTTTCATCAAGATCCTATGCAGAAAACTCATCCACCCAAATGATTTTTGAACAAAACTTATCAGTTGTAATTTCCGTTGAAATTTCGAAAGCAAGTATTTTGATAAAAGCACGAGGCCGTAGGCCGAGGGCTATTATCAATACCACTTGCTTGTGGAATTTTTCAAAAAATTATGAGAATTTATCAACGAACGAGGGAATTCATTTAGAAAATTTTTTGCCATTTTTCATTTTTTATATATTTTTTATGAATTATACGTTGGCCTACTTTGATATCAGTTAATTATTTCAAAATTAGACTGATAATTTTTAATATTCCAGTAGGCCAGACGTATAAATATTTGTTATTAGTATAATTTAAATGTTATTGGTGAAATTGAATGATGTCATTACATTTTAGAGAATTTCATTTGTTTTAATTAAAATAAAACTAAGGCAAAAATTTTCAAAGCAATTGTGATTATAATTTGAAAATAATTTTAATGAAATCAAAACAATTTGACCAATTGGAATCATACCAATATTATTCAATTGGTATGATTCCAATTGGTCAAATTGTTTTGATTTCCTTAAAATTATTTTTAAATTATAATCACAATTGCTTTGAAAATTTTTTTATAGGAACATTTTCATTAGACAATAGGTTAAGTTCATTGGGCTATAGGTTAGAAAACAATACAATAATACATACTATTATTATCGAAAAAACACAAATAAAACTTATATAATTAAATGGAAGAGAATAAAAGATTATTATTGGTTAGTTTGAAATTACGATAAATGAAAGCTTATCACATTTAGCGTGTTAAACAGATAAGAAATTAAACGGTTACATTTTATATAAAAAGAAGCATTTTTGTAAAACCATCATAGTTTAATTTGTGTTTTCAGAGCAGTAACCAGCCATTAAAATATAATAATGTTTCGGTTCTTGTTGCTTGCCGCCTTTTTAAATGCAATGGCTTTTGGTCTAGTTGTTGATCGATGTAAGTTATTATTGGATACTTTAAAACTATATTATCAAAAGTTGTTGAAAATCAATAATTTTTTGTGTATTTTTACCGTTATATAAAATCATTGTGTGAAAGTTTTAAAACCTAAAGAAATTATGCACAAACAAGTTGATCAAAGGTGCTATATTTAATTTTTTAGGCAAAGGTGGAGGCCCATTGCCATGGTCAGTAGAGGTTTCTAGATGCACAGTTCAACCATGTAACTTATATATGGAAACAAATCATACAATGTCTTTAGGCTTTACAGCGCGTAAGTGTACTTTTTAAAATAAATATTTTGTTTGGCATAATTTTTTGTAATATTTTTAAAGGAAATGGAGGCAGCGGGTTTATTGCCACTGTAAATGCTGAATCGTCCGGGTGGACAGGCGTTTATAATTTATCACCAGATCAAGCTAATGTTTGTAAAAACTTGGTTAGTGGAGGATGTCCATTAGAACCAAATGAAGATGCAATCTACGTGCTGAATATGGCAGTTGTTGGATATCCAGAAACTTCAATGTTTCTTGAAGTCTCAGTGAATTCAGGTTCTGAAACCATTGCATGCTTCCGAATTCAAGCACAAACTGTGAAAGGTTAAAATGTTGACTGAGAACTGCAATCCTTCTTTATAATTTTTTGTAATTTATTTCTAGTAAAATAAAAATTAAAAAAAATTGTTTTACAAATCAAATACAGTTTTATAATTAATAGTTATAACAAAACATAAAAATAATTAAAAGAAAATGACTGAGGTCGCAAATTTATGAATAATATTTAAAAATCGTCATTGCTTATATACAGGGTGATTTTTTTAACCTGAAACTTTCAAATATCTCGAAAAATAAGCACTCTACGGAAAAAATGTCCATATTCAAAATCTAATCATTCCGTGGGGGAAACACATTAGTGCAAAAAAATAGTCCCCCCACCCCCCCTCTCTGTAGGTGGGCGGGGGTAACTTTGAATCTAAAATAGGAACCCCAATTTTTTATTGCAGATACGGATTCTACGGCTAAAAGTACGTACGATGTGACTAAAAAAATTTTGTTCGATTCATGATAGAGGCAAATTGGCCGGCCAGATCACCAGATCTTACCTCGCCAGATTTCTTTTTGTGGGGCTATCTCAAAGAGAAAGTTTACAAACAAGAACCAACAACACGTGAGAATATGATTGGGCGAATCAAAAATGCTTGTGCCGAAATTCAAGCAGACACACTTCTCAGTTGTGTACACAGTCATTTGAAGAGCGGATTAATAAGTGCATTGAGGTCGAAGGCCATCATTTTGAACACTTATTTTAAGCTAAAATTTATTTATTCACCAGCCATTTACATTAATAAACTTTTTACAATGAAAACGTGATATTTTTTATTTCAAATGTATTACAAAATCGTAGGCATATGTTAGAAAAAGAAATCGAAAAAATTGAATTTCGTCGATTACAGCGCCATCTATCATGAATAGAACAAAATTTTTTTAGTCAAATCGTACGTACTTTTAGTCGTAGAATCCGTTATATGCAATAAAAAATTGAGGTTCCTATTTTAGATTCAAAGTTACCGCCGCCCACCTACAAAGAGGGGGGGTGGGGGACTATTTTTTTGCACTAATGTGTTTCCCTCGCGGAATGATTAAATTTTGAATATGGACATTTTTTCCGTAGAGTGCTTATTTTTCGAGATATTTGAAAGTTTCAGGTTAAAAAAATCACCCGGTATATATATATATATATATATATATATATATATATATATATATATATATATATATATATATATATATATATATATATATATATATATATATATATATATATATATATATATATATATATATATATATATATATATATATATATATATATATATATATATATATATATATATATATATATATATATATATATATATATATATATATATATATATATATATATATATATATATATATATATATATATATATATATATATATATATATATATATATATATATATATATATATATATATATATATATATATATATATATATATATATATATATATATATATATATTAGGCATGACCAGATATGTATGAACAATTTTCAAACCATCTTTTTCTTCGCTCCCACCGGCTAATTATGTTCCATTTGACTCGAATATAAACTATATCAAGTTTTATTGAAATCGGAAAATAATTACCCACCGCGCAGTGGCGTCGAAGATAAGAAAATGAGCAGAATAATAGGATTTTTTATTTTTATCAGATATAATTATCTTAAAACATAATATATCTCATAATTTTGATTTTTTTTATTAAAAGCTAATTACTTTACGATTCTAACGAGCCTAAGTATATAGAAATCGATCTTAGAAAAGCGATTTATCTTAATTTTTCTTCTTACATATACGAAAATTCACTAATTCATAATGTTACGATTACAGAAAGATCTAGACGATTACGGTCACTTCCAGGAAAATAAAATCAACAAAACACAACAGAAAGTGAATGAAATGAATATTGTTGTTGTTGTCTCTTCTTAGAAATAGGGTCAACATAAACGATTTTATGAATCAAATCAACATAACGTAAAATAATCGAATATTCTAATATTTTCTCAAGGTTTCTGGAAAGTGATGTCGAATTATCTAGAAATATTGCAGAAGGTATATAAGAAAATTACCTCTTGTAGTTTTGAATTAGTTTATTTTAGACCTGCGACAGTAAAGTGAAATTAAATGTAAAATTAGTTTTATTTTAAACCTGCGATAGTGAAGTGAAAATTGTAAAAGTGATATTTAAATTAGTTTTTGTGAATAAAGTTTTGAGTTTTATTGAGAAGAAATATTTTGTGTATTATTTTGAACGTGGTTACTAGAAATTTCTACAATAAACCGTTGGAGTTTCTGAAGCTGTTGAGAGAATATTCTAGTTAGGAATATTGATTGCTGTATTGTTTTCCTATTGTTGTGGAACAATTGAGTTGTTGAATACTTAATAAAACCTGGTGTTTGTGCTTACTAATCAGTGATCGAACTCAGAAGAGATTGGGAATTGCGTTTATCGAATTGTGAGTAAGGTCAATTCGAAGGAAGTTTGGAAAAACGTAACATTGGTGACAGCGGTGGGATTAGTTAGCTGTTAATAATGGTTTTATTAAGTGAATTGAAGGTTCTTGAGTTAAAGAAAGAACTAGAACAACGTGGATTGTCAACAAGTGGAAACAAAACTGAATTAATGATTCGGCTTCGAGAAGCTTTGGAAGCCAGTGAAATAGAAGGTAAAAGAATCGCTGAAATAAAATTGGGAAATAACTGCTATCAACGAGAGGTGCTAGTGGCTGACATTATGGATGAAGTCATTTTGGGGATGGACTTCATGAAGGCGAAGGGATTAGTCTTCGATTTTGGATGTGGAATCCTAAAGGTTAATAATGTTGAGATGCCACTACTTGTGAATGAGGCAGAGCCAACAGTTATTGGTAGCGATGAGGAACTACGCAGAGCAGAGGAAAATCCAGCACCATCCAAACAGATGAGGGAGAGAAACGTCAACCGACGCAGACGATTAAACAAACGCCGAAAGTTAAAAAGGAAACAGGTCCAAGCCCATAACGAAGTGAGCGATGTAAAAGAGGTGGTTCAAATAGCTGCAAACGGGGACGAATCGCAGCTTAAAATGAGAATGGTTCGGAGACATGGCAATGTGAAACACTCAAAGGGAAAAGATAAGGAGGACTTTAGAGATAATGAGAATCCATACTTATCACGGTGGGCGGACATAGAACAAAGTAATGGCCAAGGACTTAGGAAGAGACCAGAAGCAATTCTAAACCGCCTGGGCAATAGAAAAAAAAGAAAAAAAATGTTTGGATTCAACAATTGGAGGAGAGATCTAGATCCTGTTCGGGACGAACAGGCTTAAGTGGAGGGTAATGTTACGATTACAGAAAGATCTAGACGATTACGGTCACTTCCAGGAAAATAAAATCAACAAAACACAACAGAAAGTGAATGAAATGAATATTGTTGTTGTTGTCTCTTCTTAGAAATAGGGTCAACATAAACGATTTTATGAATCAAATCAATATTTTCTCAAGGTTTCTGGAAAGTGATGTCGAATTATCTAGAAATATTGCAGAAGGTATATAAGAAAATTACCTCTTGTAGTTTTGAATTAGTTTATTTTAGACCTGCGACAGTAAAGTGAAATTAAATGTAAAATTAGTTTTATTTTAAACCTGCGATAGTGAAGTGAAAATTGTAAAAGTGATATTTAAATTAGTTTTTGTGAATAAAGTTTTGAGTTTTATTGAGAAGAAATATTTTGTGTATTATTTTGAACGTGGTTACTGGAAATTTCTACAATAAACCGTTGGAGTTTCTGAAGCTGTTGAGAGAATATTCTAGTTAGGAATATTGATTGCTGTATTGTTTTCCTATTGTTGTGGAACAATTGAGTTGTTGAATACTTAATAAAACCTGGTGTTTGTGCTTACTAATCAGTGATCGAACTCAGAAGAGATTGGGAATTGCGTTTATCGAATTGTGAGTAAGGTCAATTCGAAGGAAGTTTGGAAAAACGTAACAATAATAATCTTTTTTCAAAGAAAAAAATTAATTTTTATGGTTAAATTTATAATAATTTTTCATTCAAAAGCAACATTCCAAAAGAAATCAATAAATTAAGTTGGATTTATTGTATGATGGGTATTTTCATCTGTAGCTTTCGACCACCTGAATGGTGTATTGTGTACCTTCCTCGTCTTTAGTTAGAATGCTGTTGTATTCCGTGTCATCAACTTAACACCGAGTTCGGCGGAATCATTAACAACATGCAAACTTTGGCAAAACAACGTGGCTTTGACGAAATCCTCATTCCGATGGGTCATGTAGCAAAAAATCAATACAAATTCTAAATCGATTAAAATTACTCTGAGTTTTTTCTGTGACAAAATCACTAATGTTCTTATTAGCAAAAAGATGCAAATGTTTGACCGCGTCAAAATCTTTTTTGCGAGTTTGGGGTGCGATGAGGATGTCTCGTGCTGGGACCTCAAGGTTTTGAACCATTTTTCGTTTTTCATCAAACGAAATCTCTGGGTCGAAAAAAGCCAAGCCAATATATTTGCTTCCTTTAAATAGTGAAGATGATAACAAATTTTGCTCAACATTTATTCTGAAACTCTTTGGTCAATTTTGATGAAATCCAAATCCTGATTTGCGGTTGCTGTTCCATCTATGCATTTGAACCAAATTTTTACATACAACATAATCAGAAAAATGCAAACGTCTCGAAAAAATGCAAACGGCGTGACTTGTCGGACCTGGGCGTTTGAATTTGTAATTTTCAATGGATTCGTCAAGAAAAATCAATGTAACTT
>CAVNZG010000065.1:0-15000 GCA_963693315.1 Diogma glabrata
AACCCGTTTCGAAATATACGTCTTAGAAAAAAAATTATTCAAAACGTCAAATTATCAGTCCCCTGGCGTGTCCCACCTTGAAATTCAAAGCTGGTAAACTAAATAATCAATGATTCTAAGTGTGTAGAGACAAATTTACTCTGTAGTAATAATTTTGAATAATGGTGCTTTAATAATGTGTAAATAATCATAACATAGCTCTATATATCATATTAGATATATCCTAATAAAGTTTGTCCCACCAATTTGTTATTATTCTCCTGCCCAATCAAAACACATTGAAAATATTGGAAATTCATATTTCTATCAAGTTATCGCTCGTCACAGGAATTAATTAAAGTTCAATAAATATAATATTGCAAGTGTTTTACTTAGTCCGAGGTTTTATCATTCAAAACAGTCATCATTAGTAGCAAGATCGTGTGTTGTCCAGTCAAATTATCAGTCCCCTGGCAAGCATTTTCGTAAAAAGTATTTTAATTACAGGTAATTTTGTAATTTTATACGTCGTGAATATGAATTGCCTTGGTATAGAATCCGTTTATTTTTTTTAGACGTAATTTTGTCATTTTTAAGCGAAATACTGATAAATTATCAGTCCCCTGTTCTCAGTCTCTGGAAGATTTAAATGTGGGCAGACTTAATTAAATGTTTATTTCGTATTTTGAGATAATATTGAGACAATTTTGAGTTAATTTAGGATTAAGAAGGATATTTTTTAATTTTGACTCTTGAATTTTTGTGTTTTTTTTTTTTTTTTGTTTTTTTTTTATTTTTTTTTTTTTTTTTTTTTCTGATTGGCCACATTCAGAAACGTTGAAAGAACGTCATCAACTTTAACTAAAACTAGTTGCCAGAACTTATACGCAAAAAACATGTCGTGCCGTAATTAGCTCCATTTTCTTCCTTCGTGTGTAGAACTACCTATATATATGTATAATTTTTTTTTTTTGTTTTTCCGTCTCCGCTTATTATTCATAGTCGTTTGGCACCAAAATTTTTCCGAAATTCCGAGATGAAGCCCATTGCAATAGGTAGATTTTATATGAAATCTACCTAATATATGAAATCTACCTAAAAGCTTGTTGTTTAAAAATGTCTGTTATTTGCATTAAATAAATTACGCGCAACATTTTTTTTAGTATGACATTTTAATGCAAATAGCATCAGAATTTCGAGATACTTTGATTATTACGCACCTGCCTAAATTAATCAAATTAAAATAAAAAAATTACAACGGAAAAAATTAAAACATGCATTCCACCTTAATCACTATTATTATAGACTTTCAGCTGAGAAGCGATAACTAAAACATACATCAAACGATTTTAACTATATATTTCTAAAATGGATAATATTCTAGTGAATTTAAAAATTTCATTAATGTATTAAATTGTTGCAAGGTGCATTAAAACTTCTAGGTGTTCTATAGAAATAAATTATGATGCAAGAGTTGTTTTAAATTTTATAGAAATGTATTGAAATTAGGTTTAATGCAACATTTACTTTACAATTCAATAATAACCTGCAACGCATAGCTCCTATTGCAAGTCTTGCTTTAAATATTGCAGTTACTTTTTCAACTGTGTAGCCTTACATCGCATCGCTGCAAAACAAACGAAAACAACTTTATTTATTAATAACCACGCCATTTTATGTGGACAGGTTAGTTTTATACACATCTTAAATTTCAGGGCCATAAGGTTTATAGTTTATGAGATACTCGATATAATGGAAAAATTCATTTATGTTCAAAAACAAGCAGCATATCAATCAGAAATATCTCCAAACCAGTAAAAGCAAGGTTCCGAGAGCTAAACAGTATGTAGGGTTAACAATGCGCAGTACCCAGAAAATATCGAAAGTGACCGAAAATACATTTATAAAGAGTTCAGAACTAGATCCATCGTACTAATGTACTATATAATTCAATTGGCAATAAAACATTAGTTTGGTTAAGAAACATGAAACATTCACCAAGGCTATTTTGTATGGACTAAAAAGTGTTCAATACGTTATAAGAAGTACAGTTCCTTTCGGATTTGAAAACCTCGATTTGTGTTCAAAAATTCGGTGCAAAGTTTCTTGTTCGGTTAGCAATGGCAGTGCGATTCTCAAATTTGCCATTCGTGCTTTCTGTTATATAAATACGTAAGTTTTTACTATTTCCATACCAGAGTAACCATGCTTGAAATAATGACACCGAATTCGTACCCAGATACATGAATCCACCAAATTTGCTACAGCCCACCTAGATATTGGGTAAAAAATAAGCCGAGGATAAGCAGATTGTTTTACTTACGAAAGGAAAACATTTGTCAGAAAAATGCAAGAAAGCACTTTCAACAGTTACAGAATTTTATTTAAATATTGCCGAACTATAAATTAAAAATAAAAGCGACACTGGCATAACATATTAAACTAAGGTTGCAAAGCGTCCTGATTTTGGTGGAATTGTCCCGACTTGTGAAGAAAAGTCCCATGTTCTAATTAACAGTCTAATTAAAAAAAATTTTATGTAGATTTGTTACACTCATTTCCATCAAATAATCGGCAGCCGATTAATCGATATCAGCCGATAAAGAAAGCCGATTAATCGGTAATCGGCAAGATTGCTTACCGGTGCAAACCTATCCAAATTGTAGCTGGACTTGCCGTAAATATTGTTTTATCGAAAACATTACACTTTTAAAGTCGTTACTTCGGAAAAGCTCGCGCTTTTAAGTTTGAATTCCATTTTGAATATTTGTTTTCAAATACGACGTATATTGATGTGCTTCCGTATGCTTGTAAGCCACAAAACTAACTGATGATTGTCAAAAGTGCGGTGTCATTAGTCGTTTGACAAAAACAATTCAATATCCAGACTACATATTCGTCATCTGTTAATATTTCAATCGCTCTTCGACTCGTCTAAAGGTGGGGTGTCTCGTTGTAGGTCAGAAAATTCATAACTTATCTTAAATATGAACTTTATTTTTTTATATTTTTGTTAAAATGTTTTGTGTAATACGAAACAACAACACATAGAAACCTTTTATAACCTGAGCTCCACAACAACATGGGTTTTCGGGTGTTGATGCATACACATTTTTTTTTTAAAGAATGGATAACTAAACATTAAATCCTATCATTTAATAAAATATGACATAGACCAATATTTTATGATAAGATGAGAAATTCTTTAAAAATTTGGATTAACAATCTAAAATGGGGTTTCCAATAATCCAGCTATAGGTATATGTCTCGATCATGTAACGCACTCCTTTTTGATTGAAGGCCACATATAAAGATTTATGATTTATTTTGACTCAGTTTGCACCCAGCAAAACCACCGGTACTAGTTTGTCGGCTCGCCGCACAATAATTTGTATCCCTTTCTCTTCATGTGCGTTGATTATATAATATATTAGGTATCTACGCCTAGCATTTTATTTTTTCTGTTAAGGAGTATACAGCTGCCTTCTCAAGAACAGACGCTGATCAGGAAGCCGGTCAACTTGGAACGTTACACCTGGATTTAAAATCACATAATCCCTAAATGTAAAAAAAATCGAGTGTTCTAAATTTTCGCCCTCTAATAATTTTAAATAACCTTAATCGAAACCAATCTTGCAAGATAAATGCGAGAGGGATATGTTTGTAATACTTTCCTCAGAAGTCTGCCAAGTCCACTCGTCTGATCCTTCACTATATGGTTTTATTAGTTTGACTATCTTCGAGAAAGACTCTTCAAAGTATATTACTGGTTGTGGAAATTTCATAGATTCATTAAACGTTGCTCGTATACGACAGTTATGGATTGGGACTTTTATAAAAGTGTTGGACTCAATATCAGTAAAACGCCTATTTACCATTTTCCAAAGATCTTGTGGAGAAAGAATCTGTAAGGCTTCTAGGAGAATATAGAAGTTGAAAAATATGAAATGGAAATCTCATATTTTTTACCTAGCTGAGAAGGTCGTTCCAAGTTGGACTTTTTGAAACTATATGTCGTAAGTTTTTCAGTAGTGAAAAGCTTATTTAAATATATGCAAATCATTTATAAGTCCCGTCCCTGCATGGCATACTGTTTTCACACATTGAGTAGAGCATATGTTAATAGTTTGAAGTGTCTCGATTCTATTCAGCGCGGAGCTGTTAAACTAATTGTTAACTCAACTCTTACAAATGGGTTTGATTCTTTGCAGCACAGAAGAAATGTTGCTGATCTAACAATTCTTACAATTACAATATCGATTAACGAACTTCCGCACAGATCAAACCAATTTTACCTGAACTAGCAAGCCTATTGCGTTACACTAGAGCAACGTTTGTGGTTCATCCGATTACGGTATGAATAAAAAAGTACGCAACTGTTCCCTTTCAACGTGATTTTTTTCAACAGCGTCCCTCATCTCTGAAAAGCCTTCATGGGTTACCGATTGCTTTAATCCTCAAAATTTTAAAGTCAGCACTCACCGTTCATAAATTTCTTAAAGAAACTTAATTTATTTTACCTCAAACCTAATCCTTAGTTGGCATGGTATCTTCGGACAGTCAGAGACGTTAATGTATAATTTATTATAACCAACACTAAACATGACTGTAACTATAAATAAAAAAAGCCGATTTGCTTTTAAAACAATTCATCTTTGATTGATCAAATCATCCGAAATTTTTGATTCACTTATTATCCAAAATCAAAAATTCTTCTAAATATTGTTGAAGCAACTGGGTGTTTATTATATTTAAATTTATTTCTTTATGAATTTTAAGAATTTAACTTTCTAAAATTCAAAAATCAAGGTGGGGATTGACAATCGCATAAAAAAATATATAAAAGAAAAGTATTAATAATATCTTCACTTACCTTTTATACAGTTCGCTTAAAATCTTTCAATCAATCGATCGTCGAAGATTTTTAGTTGTGGTTGAAGTATAATATTTATTGTTTTCTTGTATTCCTTAATTTATCTTATTTATAAAGACAAAATATAAAGTCATCAACCAACACAATTTTAATTTTTTCTCAAAAACGATTATATATTCTAAAAAAAAAAAAAAGAAACTCAACTTTTTTAAGAAAAATATCTTAAAATAACAGATATTTTGTTAAGTTCTTATGTCACTGTACACAATAAAATTTTTGATAATCTAAAATTATTTAATTAAAATTTATAGTCACGATATCACATGTGATTATTTTTGTTTTTAGCTTAATAATGTATTGTTAATTCAATTATCTCTACAATGAATTATGTTTACAATAATATAAAATCAACACATAACAATGATAGTGTTACTCCTAGAAAAAAATATATTTAAATGTTTTTTATGTATAAATTAAACGAATAATTTATTGAAATTATTTAGAATTATTATTATTTTCTAAATTAAATATTCCAAAAATCAAAGTTTATTTACTATTTTGATTAGTAATTGTGAAATAATACTCATATATCAATAACAACGAACGAACAGTTTTAAATCGAACCGAACACTAAATGTGAATTGTACAAACTGGTCGCGGCTAAAAATCGAATGAGAAAGGCACATTGAAAATTAACAACAACAAAAATGTAATAATTTATTTTGTAAACTTATATTCAAATTATGTGTACAGTTAGCTAGGAAAATGTCATTGTTAATGAGTTTATAAAGAATGTAGTATAGTATGCTGATTAGTCATTGTTTTATAAGTACAAACATACTATTTTTGTGAACTGAGTAATGAGTTATCGATTAGTATTAGACAAATAAAGGAAAACAATTCTTATGTCAGTGATTGTAGCCCAACCAGGGGCGCACACAGAAAAAGTTTTAGTGGGGTCCAACGAATTTTTTTTTTAATAAAAAGTGCTGTGTAGGGATTACAACAACACACATAGATACCTTTTAAAACCTAGGTCCAACAACAACATGCGTGTTGAGGTGTTGATGAACGCTTTTTAAACCTTTGTGGATTGTACGCCCCCGTTAATGTTGATCCGGACTAGCATTTCATTTGTACGATGTAGATCGCTGTGTTTCGATCGGTTGTTGATCTTTTGTTTCAAAAAACGTATTGGCTGTCAGATTTGTCTTCCCAAAATTTTTATATGTGTGCATCAGTGATGCTAGACGTTAAAAAATAAATTTCCCGTTGCCGTATCAAAACTTCCCGACTTTTACCGTTTCTTTAAGGAAATACTTCCTATCAAACTTTCAATTAAAAAAAATATATACATACATATAAATCCAATCCAATAAATACATACATATAAATCCAATTGTTCCAATAAAACTCGACTGGCCGATCGCGAAGAAAATTTAAGTTGATCGCGAGAATCTTTTTTCCATATAAATATTTTTTAGTTTTAGTTTAAGCCTGGATTTGCTACGCTGTTTTCCTGTCGAAAGAATCTTTTCTATTGTCAGAATTGATATCATCCAACAGAATTTTGATCAAAACTTCTGTCGATTGATTTAAATCTACGACAGAATTTTTCAAAGGTTTCATTCACTTAAATTCTGTCTACAAAATTCTGTTGATAGAATTCTGTCAACAGAAATTTTGAAATTTGTTATTTTAATGTTGGTAAAATAACCTACTTTGATTAGTTGTTTTTATTTGTTATATTCGTATAAAAATAATATTCTTGATGCAATATAAGTGTTTTAACTTTTTATTTTCCCATCAAGCACGGTTTCGAATAAAAGTTAATTCAATTTAGAAACATTTTATTAAGTAACTACTATTTTGTTCCTACATTTTTATATACTTTATATTACGGAAACAATTTTATCAAATGGTCATGGGGCAAAATTAGATTTTGACAAACACGATAGCACTCATTTTACAAAAAACGATGCAGTTTGTATGTTTATCGACCGTAAATAAGAATTAAAGCTAACTAGTTAATTATGTGTTTCGTTAATGCGGAGAGGCCAAACGGCGATGGGTTCGATAACTGCACCGAACAAGTATCAAAAAATTTTTAAGTGCGTCAGAAAAAGTGTTGCATAATATTTAGCTTAAAAATGTATATTTTGAGTGATAATATAATTAGTAGCTTTGTATGTGGGATCACGTAGATGGTTGGCATATGTAGGTGAAACAAGGAGCTAGATCATTAAATTATAAGTGTGTCAAAAATATCTTCAAGTAAGTTAAAAGAATGATCTTCATACATTTTGCTACCTAATTTAAAAAAAAACATATTATGGGAAACACTTTTGACTAGAAACAGAGAGCAAAGTCTAAAATTTGGATGTGCCTTCCTTTCGCTGCAAGGTCCTCAATTGAAGAGCATGTTTCTGTGTGAATCCAGATTCAGATACTTCTAAATATTAAAAACAGTTGGAATATATCAGGTTATTGGAGGCTAGATATCGCTAATTATAGAAGTATTGTGGATCAATTGAAATATTTGGGTTGGAAATATTAGGTTGTTTCAGTTGTAGTTATTGAAAGGAATCGTTTAGCTAAATGTAAAGGTTTCAAAGAAACCAAAAATATTTCAAAAAAATTAAAAAAGTTTTTTAAAGTGTCTAAGTCGTATACGATTCATCAAAGTTATTAATAAGAACAGTTGAAAAATACTAGGTATTTTAAGATTAAATTTCATTTTTCGAATTTAACAGACGAAATGAAGTCAAATATGGAAATGTGTGATTACCAACAATTTAGTAATATTTTGGAAAGCATTTTCCTGCAATTTGAACAAAGATTTGTTGACTGCAATTACTTCATTTTTAACTTCACCTTTTCTAAAATAAATATAAAAAAGTCCAGCGGCAGGTATATCCGCTAGAAATAGGTAGATTTCGGGGTCAGACAGTTTTGTAAAAACAAATAAAATTAGATGTGTCAGATTTGAGATTAGTTTAAATAAAAAATTTAAGTACGAACAGAATAATTCAAAAAAAATTATCAAACCGAATTAAATACATTATCCGAAACAACTTTATTAATGCAATTTCGGAACAGTTTTATTTAAGTTGGTTAAAATTAGTCATAACATATTAAATCCACCAAAATCAAATGAACTACGTCACAACTACAATTTTACTATCACACATAACTTATAATCAAACATTATCAAACAATTTTAATTCAAAATCATCTTTGTTATTGTATTTTTTTGTTCTTAATAAATTAAATTTTAATCTTTTTTCAAACGGTTTATTTAGTTAAAAAAATAAAAACAGAATAGAATTTGATCATTTTCTGTGGTATTAAATGGCTTGATATTTTTCTTGCAAAAGGTGCATTATAATGCTTATAAAAATGAAACCTCTTGGGTTAGAAAGCTGAAGGCTTTAGTTTAAAAGTATACTTAAAAGTTAATATGAATTTAAATAACATAAACTGAAACATGATGTCAGCATTGCCTTTTGCGTTTGTTTTCATTTCAACAGTCCTAGGGTCTCAACCTTTAGACCTGAGCTATTTTTTTTTAATTTTGAAAAGATTTATGTTGTATTTTTGTGTGCAAAAATTTTCAAATGTGAGCTTGGCCATTTTCAGCTAGATCAAGGACAAAACAGCTTTGTAAATTTGTAAAACAGCTGATTTTGTAGGAACCTGGAACGCCAAGGTTTTCATCTGGATAAAAATGATAGAAATTGTTCAAATATTCAATATTTATACATTTTATTAAAATATTATGATTCAAATGGAAGTAATAGCGCCCTAGATTATTCGACTTTTTAGACTAGCGGCTTAGCTGGTACCCGGATATGGCCAGTTCACGAACTTGTCCAAAAGATTATTTGCCGGAACAAACAGAACAATTATTTTGGTGTAGGTCGAAAATTGCGACCGGGAGAGTGCCGCCAAATTCTGTTATACCTGATTTCGTTATATATATATATATATATATATATATATATATATATATATATATATATATATATATATATATATATATATATATATATATATATATATATATATATACATATATATATATATATATATATATATATATATATATATATATATATATATATATATATATATATATATATATATATATATATATATATATATATATATATATATATATATATATATATATATATATATATATTTTATATATATATATATATATATATATATATATATATATATATATATATATATATATATATATATATATATATCAGTGACGGATTATCATACAAGTTTTAAGGCAACCGCACCAGGGCCCTGCGATTCAGCAGCCCCAAGCATAAGCATAAAAGAAACCAGACAAGTTTGAAATATATTTATTTTAAGGCATTTAAATTACATTTATTCTGTACTTAAGTGTTACAAACTGGTCTATAATTTCATCGAATTCAATTGCGTCCAAAATTTCATTTTCAATAGAAAGAATGGATAAATCGTTCAAACGATCATTACTCATAGTATTATGCAAATAACTTTTGATTAACTTCAGTTTTGAAAATGATCGTTCATCTTTAACATTAGTGACAAAAACATGCAACAAAAACATTCGTAATAAAATATCGATATTCGGAAAAGTGGTGGAAAGATTATCATTAAATATTGTTTTGTACATCGATTCATAATTTAAATTATCAAATGTGAAATAATTTTTGGCAAATTGACATTCGTCAATCAATTGATTTGCATTGAGATCTTTTGGGTATTTTGCGGTTATTGCTTTGCAAGAATTAGCAATCTCTTCATCACCAATTAAATTTAGATGTATCAAAAACGAGTACTGGCTATCGAGAATTGAAAAGCAAAGCCTTTATAATTTGCTTGAACAACGATTTTCCAAGGTGGTCTTTTTGTTCCTCTGGACAAAGTTTTTGTGACGTTGAGCGAGTTTGAATATTGTTTACGATTTGAATATTAGATGGAACAGAATTTAAAAGCTGACAGTCTTTATCGAAAATTTTGTTGTAATCTTTATTTTCCAAATCTGTAACTATTGAATCAAACAGTTTTTTTTGTCACCGAGACAGTTAAATTAGATTTTTGTAATGCTCGATTCACAAAATTAAACTTGATTGGTACACTTTTCCATAGGACAAGCATCAAAATATTTTCGTATTGACATAGTTTTTTATCAAACCTGTTACCACCGCTTTGTTATCATCACTGAAGCTTTCCTCATGAAGGAAAGATTTTAAAACATGCAACACTTCTAAATAACAAGAATGTAAAGCGTGAACTGATTCGTATCTAGTTGATCATCTCGTTCCAGTTTCTCTCTTTAACATGTATTCGCTATTTTCGGTTAATTGTTCTTGTAATCGATTCCATCGAAAAGGAGAATATACGAAAAATCCATAAAGTTTTTCAACCATATCAAAAAACTTTGTTGCAGCAGTATTGCCAGAAACACTATATTTACCGACTAAATTTAATGAATGCGCAGAGCAAGGGACAAAAATTGCTGTTTCATTTGTTTGACGAATCAATCGTAGGCCACCATAAATACCTGCCATATTGTAAGCGTTGTCATATGACTGGCCTCTACAATTATCAATGTTTATTTCGTTTTCAATGTGGAATTTCATAATGATGTCAAAAAGATAATTCGATGTATAACCTTCGATTTCAATAAATGAAATAAATCGTTCACAAATGGTATTACTTTTAACATATCGAACACAAAAAGACGACTGGTCTGTATGGCTCACATCCTGAGTGGAATCACCACTAAACGAATAATATCGAGATTCTATAATTTCCGAAACAATGTGATTTTTAACATGTTTTGCCATTATAGAGATGAATTCTTCACAAATTGTGCTTGAAAGATACGATGCTTTTCCTAAAAATATTGCCAATAATAAAAAAAATCATTTGTCAATGTTACATGAAAAGAGTGTACCTTTTTCTTTATTGCCAAAACGAGAAATGTGATCAAATTTAGCCAATAATTCAAGGGATCCAAGAAAGTTTCCATGGTGTTTTGATCCTAAAATTTCGTCGTGACCACGAAAAGCAAGTCCTCGTGATGCAAGAAATTTCACAACCTCTACAACACGCAATAAAATTTTTTTTCCAATAGCGCATTTCAATTTTAGTTAGTTAGTTTAGTTAGTTTAGTTTTAGTAGAAATCTTTTATCTCGAAAGTAAGTTCATTTTTGATACGCATTTTATATGTAAAATCATTTTTCATGTGATACTTAGACTCATCATGCTTCGAAATGCCTTGTGATGAACTATTCCAATTATTGAAACCTTTTAATGAAAATGCTTGCGATTTTCCATTCAAATCACCAAATAAACGGCATACAAAACAAAAAAACTGCTTCGGCTGACGGTGAATAGATTAGCCAAAATCCTTTAATTTTTGTTGCATTTGGGAGTTTTCTATAAAAATGAAACTCAGTGAATATTGGACCATATTTTTCAGCATTTTTCATTTCATTGCATTTTTCATTTCTATGTTTTGACACACACAGGCATCTAAGAAACGATCATTTGAAAATAATACGAAATGACGTTAACTGTTTCGACGAAATGTTTAATACAATTACCCTTCTTAATCCAAATATTTTGTAAAATTGTTTGATTGAATTCTACTGGCCAGGTTTGGATCATTTGAATAAAAATTGGAGTCGTCTTCTTGAGTATCCAAAAACTCACAACATTCTCCAATATTACTTTCTGATGCACTTCCAATTTCAGAAACATAGGTTTCTGTTGATGTTGATGGCACCACTAGAGTTTCTAATGCAACTTCAGAAAAATCCGTTTCATTGGAATGTTTATCTTTTTCAATTGTCAAACCGGTGATTGTCGAAGTGTATGAGTTGCTATTATTCTCGTTTCCTGAATTCTCTGCTTGAAAAATACTGGTTAATTTGATAAGAGCTTTTGTTCGTTTCTCTCTTTTTCTGCTTTCAATTTTCGCTTTTCAGCACCACTTTTATATGTTCTATTCATATATTTTAAATAAAACTATTATTTTTATTTTAAAAGCTTAACCGATTAAACCAACGCTTGTTATTCATAACCATTAAGATTTTATATGTAAAAAAAGTAGTTCGAATTTAAGTTTTATTTATCCGTTATTATTTCTTAGATTTTTCGTTTACGGTTACATTATTTGTATTTTTCTAATTAATTTTGTTTCCTTTTCTTTTGCAACGAAATATAATAGTACATCTTGCTACAAGAAATGAAAACACTACTTTTTTGTGAGTGAAAATTTGTTCATCAGACTCGTAAGCGTACAGTGAGACAATTTCACCAACTTAAAATGTTTTAATTTCACGTAGGAAATGCAACTTTTTTACGATAGTAAATATATAAACGATAAATATCGTTAAATTATTAAATTTGAAATCGACTGAACGTTAAAATTCATATTATGCCAAAATTCATATTCTATTTGTCATGGCTGCTTTATTTTAAAACTTTGTGAAATCACATGAAAATAATATGCATTATGCAACTACAATTGTTATTTAGCGGAAATTATTTTACACTAGTGGAATCCTTTTCACAGAAGATTAAGCCTGCATGAAAATAGAATTTTCATCTGCTATAGTAGAAAAAATAATTGTTTTGTTTTCTGTGTTAATTTTTAATTAATTTTTTCTTGTTTTGTTTAAAACAAAGGAAAGATATAAAAAAAATTTTCTTTCCTTTATTCGAAACGATTGAAAAAATAGATATTCATTTGTTTATCCGAAAAGTAAGATTGACCTTAGACATTTTGAATATTCTTTTGGATATAAAAATTAGCTATTTTATTATGTTTGTTGCTTCTATTATAAAAGTACATGGATGTGTTTATAGATTTTATTATATGAACCGTTTTTTTGAAAGTGGTATAAGTCCACTTTTGGAAAAAATTGAGTTAATGGTAGTTTTAGAAAGATAATGATGGCCTCTTTTTATATACATAATCATACCTTCAATAGAGCCCGATTCGGGGTGGAGCGTGGGTAGAGCAATGGCTAAAGATCTATTCCAACATTTTATTTGTTTATATCAATAGAAATTTGTAAATAACTTTTGCTAATTTTATTTTTTTTTAAATTAGCATCTTTTAACTTTAAAATAAAACAAAACAGAAGTTTCTATCTTTAATAGAACCGAAGTTATGAATTTTTGAAAATAACTCATCACGAAAAATCCTCGAACAAACAAACTTCTTGAACATCAACCAAATTTTCTCAATAAACATATTTAGAAATTAAATAAAAACTTATCAAATCTCACACCCTCCACATCTTCCACGACTCTCGATTAGGAGGCAGTTCCGGCCCCAAAATCCTAGTTCGGTATTAACGGTATTATTAACTATAATTAACATTTGCATTTGCTTTGCACTAACATTTGCTAACGTCAAATTGCGTCACTTTAAATAAAATCCATATATACAGCTAAATAATTTTAGCCATTTAAATACTTTACTAAAACTTTAACTTTAGCCGTATAATATAGGGTGGCCCAAAATTAACGAAGGGGTTTGAATTGCTTATAACTTCTTTATTATAATTTTTTTTTTCTTTTCTTTTCAGTATTTTGTAAAGAAAACTTGGGGAATTTTAAATGGAGCAGTACTTAATTGAACAACGTGCCCAAATTGTTGAGCTTTATTTTTCAAATCAACGATCCATTGTTTTGACTCAGCGTGCATATCGTCGTTATTTTAATGTGCGGTTTGGACCCTCAGAGTCAACAATAAACCGTCTGGTTGCAAATTTTCGCCAACAAGGGGCAGTAAGGAACCTTCCTGGTGCTGGCAGACCCGCACATTAAAATAACGACGATATGCACGCTGAGCCAAAACAATGGATCGTTGATTTGAAAAATAAAGCTCAACAATTTGGGCACGCTGTTCAATTGAGTATACTGCTCCATTTTAAATTCCCCAAGTCTTCTTTACAAAATACTGAAAAGAAAAGAAACAAAAAATTATAATAAAGAAGTTATAAGCAATTCAAACAACTTCGTTCATTTTGGGCCACCCTGTAGTAATTTATTGTTGAGATGTTTAATGAACTAGTTTATTTTCCATCAAAAGTTTACAATGCGAGCGAGCAATGAGCATTGCAAATTTGTGAGAAAATAAAATTCATTAAACACGAAAGCAATACGACGAACTCTTCCAAGTTCCGACAGAGAAGCATGTTTTAATTTAAAAATAAAATTCATTGATAAAATAAATAAAACGAATAAAGAGGACATCTTTATAGTAAATGAGGACGGAGGAACTTCTTGCTCCAAAGGAGGACAGTCCTACTGAAAAGAGGACACAAAATAATCTGTGGTCTGATCACTATACAAAACTAATCGATCAAATTAAGCATGAAGTGAAACTCGACCATAACATTGAGTTAATTGAGAATAAAACAGGTGAAAAATTTGTACTTGTTGACAGCCTATGTTATGAAACGTATACAGCTAAAAAAAAATCATGTAAAATCCCGCCTTTATTCAAATGCAACTTATCGTCCAAATTTCAAAGAAATCGATCCAGTGCTTAAGGAGATTACCTATTTTGAACAAACGAACATTAACATTTTTATTTATATACATAGAAGATAGATAGAAAATAGAAGATTTATTGAAGATTTATTGAAATTCTATTAAAAGTTTATTGCAACACTAATCTTTATAAAATTGTTTGTATATTTTTTTACTGAAAATAATAATTAAAAGTATTCTTTTTATTAATTGAAATAAAATCTGACTAAAGTCTAATTTAAATATTTTGTTTATATTTATTTCAATAACTTTTCTAAAAAAAAGTGTTACAGTTATTCTATTTTCTAGAGTGTCGGTATTACACCGCTAACGTGAGAAACTTTGCCAGTATTGACAAAACGGAAATTTTGGAAGCGCTACTCTCGATGTAAATATGTTATTGAATACTTTCTTTTTGAAAAGTTTTCGTTCAGCTGGGAACAATGGTAATGGTAACAATATTGACATCGAGACTAATTTCATAGAAATAAAAAATAATAATCAACAATCTTTACAACAATCTTTACAATCTTTACAACAATCCTTACTACAAGCGAATCAACGCTTGAAAACCGCCACTAATTCT
>CAVNZG010000066.1:0-39709 GCA_963693315.1 Diogma glabrata
TATAATTATAATTTGAAATACAATTAACAATAATATAAATTAAACCAATGGGTTACTGAGATACGTTTATAAATTAAACCAATAGGTTACTGAGATACGTTTAAAAATCTACATAGTAATGACTACAGTTTGATTATTATAATGATTTCATTAAATTATTACGAAATTATTTAATAATTTTTTTATATCATTCATAATTTTTATCAATTTATAATATTTAAGAACAAATATCTAAAATTATTAACTAATGTTGATATATCGTGGATGATGATATTGAGCATACGCTATCGTCTTTGAAATTATGACATTTTTCGATAGTTAGCGGTCACTAATTTGTCGGACAATTGTATCAGAGTAAAATAATATTAACTAAAACTATAAAAACAAAAAATTTGACATGTGGTAATCAATAAACACTACCCCGCCAGAATTCCGACTTCCAGTCGTCGGACTGAAAAAACGCGGCCGAAAATTTGTCGGACAATATGACCCTTCAATTTCACTAACTTTTGTTAAACAATCCTGTGAAAACTAGTTTTGTGGTGTTTGATTTTCAATACCCTGGTATTTTGACCAGTTTGAGTTGTCGGACTCGACAAAAGCAGAAAATTTTTTGTCGGACAAATTTACCCTCGTTTTCTAAAACAAATTTCCACCCCCTATAATAAATAACAAAATTATGGTAATAAATATACAAGACCCCGGGAAATCGCCATGTTTCGGAGTTTCCCGAGGGAAAAAGCGGCCGAATCAAGGAAAATGGCAGATAAAAAGTTGTAGGACTCGTCAGGGACAAGCGTCTTACCAAGTATAAAATATGTGGTAATCACAAAATTATGTAGGTGAAGGCCCAGGGACTACTACTAATATGTTGGGTGAAAAATACATATAAATTTGAAAAAAAATTTAATTACTACTTTTTCATTTTTTTTCAATTTAGGGGTAGTTTTCACCCCCTAAATAAAATTACAGTTAAAAAATTTTCTAATACTTTATTAAAAATAAAAAGTAAGAAAAATACTTTCATATTATTTTTTTTTAATACTTTATTATTTCGGGGGAAGTTTTAACCCACTTTTATTAGCCCACCTGACAAAATTTTGACACATAATTAAATAAATTTAAATTCTTCTTAAATATTCTTGAAAATTGCATTTATTTATAATCCTAGCTTTACGTCCACAAAATAGCAAAAACTACCCTAAAAAGGAGTAGTTTTTGCAGTTTTTAGCGTTGTCTGCAAAAATCAAACATTAAAATCATAATCAGCGACCCAAAAAACCACTCCTACCTTTTTTTCTGAAAATTCATTAAGTTTCTTCCGAGATATTAAATATTTTTTATTTATGGCCAAAAATCAAAAAGTTGGCCGCTTTCGGAATAAGTCCGGAAACTAGAAGTTGTTTAAAGCACTTCTGCACACCTTTCTTGACGAATTAAAAAAAAGTTTTAAGTTGATCTGAGACTATTGTCAATTGATGTCAATGATTTTACACAAAAATTTACTTCCTTTCTTGTATTAAGGGTCCCAAAAAGGACCGAAACATTTAAATAAAAATACAACTCGTGATCTAAATCTTGGAATTTTATTTGTGGTTGCACACCACCAATAAGAATCATAGACGGTGATACAATTTTATCGATTAGATCAGTTTCAGTGTACACCCGGAAACGTGTATACACTGAACAACAGAAAACTAATTGCATAATATGTTTTTAAACTATAATTGTTAATATATAATAAAAATAAATTGAATTGAATTGAATAAAACTAATTATTTGTATGACATGAAATTTTATTATTATTATAGAGAATTATGGCATTATAAGTTTGTCAAAAAATGCTGTCAAGTGTGTCAAAAGAAAGATTGTCATTTCTTTTTTTAGAAAATAATAAAATTATTTTTTAGCTACTAACATGAGAAATCGTCATTATTCACTCGAATGCCCCTATGAAAAGTAATTTTTCTCAACCTTGGTCAATAATAATAACAAAAAATTACCTAGGTTAATAATGACAAATTTTCTTTTATTTTTAATTGAAATGAACAAAAAACACAAACAAATAATAATTGCATTCCTTTGTTTCGTTTTATTTGTATGAAACTAAACTTCTAGGCTACTTGATATTTTAAGATATTTAAAAAATGAAATGAAAAATGACTAATATCAAGATCTAATTGAATCAAATATGATAATTAGTGTTAGTAGTTAAAAAAATTCTATATATACCTCGGTTGAGAAGACTAATATAGACCTCGAACATTATATCCCTCGGCGCTACGCGCCTCAGGATCTAAAAGTTATCGGTCAATAATAGCCTACTTCTCAACCATGTTATATAATGTACTATTATGTGGATGAAATGTTTGTAAGTTTGTAAAAAAAATATTGTCAAGTATGTCAAAAAAATTGATTTTATTTATTTTTTAGCCAATTTTTTGGGAAAAAAATTTAGCTGTTTGTATGACGTAAATGTGACATGGGAATTTTCGAATTTGTTTTAGTTTTTGAAATATTTTTGGAGTTTTGAAAAAAGTTTGTATATTTGATTTTGTAAGAATTTTTGGAATATTTTTAGAATTTTGAAAAAACTTTGATTATATTTAATTTTTACAATGTTTTTGGAATTTTGAAAGGAATATGAACTTGTGATTTTGTAATATTTTCTCGAAACGCAAAATGGAGAGGTTTTTGAGTAGTTGGCTGGTTGTATCGATGTTTCGTGTTAGTTTTGTAATAAATTTTTAAACAGAGATAAAAAATACATGCACTTTAACAAAAACTGATGTTTGATATACATCGCTGCCCAAAACTAAGAACAATGTCCTCATAAAAGTTTTATGCCGAAAACTATATCAAAATCCTTAACCAAAACCGAAATCTTGAAATCTCAGAGCTTGAGATTTCAGCCCCTCCATATTTTACGATTACAATATTACTTGTCAACAACAACCACTTTGACTTTATTGTGTATATACAACATGTAAATGTGATAAAAAATTAAGATGTAGTGGGAACATAAAGTCAAACCGCTCGCTCGTATTGCCGTTGAAAAGTCTTAATTTTGCGTAGAAAATACACCTAAGATTTGTGGGTAGAAATAAACGTTTATTTTTTATAAAATGATCTGAGACATGTATTACTTCCTTCAACTTGTTTGTGTGTAATTTTTTAGTAAATGTTGTGTTTTTGAAAACATATATTAGTGACAACCTTTAGTTCTGCAGTGTTTGTTGTTCGTGCAACAATAATTAAGTTTTTGATTACAATGGGTTTTCGTGAAATAGTTCTAACAAATGATTTAAAGTTAATAAACCCAAAAAATATTCTTAATATTGCAAAAAAATTCAACAATTTTTACATAAAAGGTGATAAATTCATGATCGGCAATAAATTGTGAACACAAGTTTGAAATAAATAATTAATTATTGTAATAAAAATTGTATTGTAGGTTTTAGTGATAGAAAATGGTCTGCTTTTATTGTTGATGATATTCATGTTGGATTTATTCCAACCAACGTTACCCAGGAATTGTTAAGATTTCCAAAAATTTTTACACGAAAAATGAATTTTAACGGATTTCAAATAACTGAACTCAATCCAAAGTTTAAAACGTATGAACAAAAGACGGATGTAATTGATAAAATTTTAAGAGTTTTGAAAAAAGAAAATCAATTGAAAGCGTTAAGAGGATGGAGAAATGAATGCTATTCTGTTAGAGATGATAGTGGTACAGCTTTATTTGAAATGGATAGATCGGCTGTGAGTTTATTTGGTGTTAAAAGCTACGGAGTTCATATAAATGGATATGTTAAACATCCCTCTAAGGGTGTTTGTGTTTGGCTCCAACAACGACCTCTGGAAAAACAAACGTTTCCAGGTTAGTTATAAATTGGTTTAATATATGTTTTCTAAAAGGGTTTATGGACACTTTATCTACACATGATCTGTGCAGTTTCATTCTATGAGGATACTTTTGGGTTACTGGTGATTTCATTAACATTAACTCAATTAGATGGATATCTAACAGTTAGTCAGAAAATATTGAATCAGCAAGTAGACATATAAAAATCATATGAATTTTGAATGTAACAATCCATAATTTTGTCCACTTATATTTGGCCAAAACCAATGAGTAAATTAAAGTTTTCCCACGCTACAGTTCAGCAGCAAAATGTTGGGTATGACTACATTATCACATCACCTTCACGATCGAATCGTAAAAATAATATCTTTGAAATTTTACTTTTTTATCTGTCCAACATACCAAATCATCGATTTTTATGATAAATTATCGAAGATCGAAGATCGAAAATTCAATGATCTTAAACATTTTGCTGCTGATCTTAAAATATTCGTTGTTTCAATATGTAGATATGTTCGGTGCGATAAAGAAAGCAGGAAAAAAAAATCAGAAAGACAAAAAATAGGAAATAAAAATAAGCGTAACTCATTCGAGCGTTTATTTTTACCTTCAAGTCATTTAGCATTTTAAAAGTTATTAGTATTTAAGATTGAAATTTCATTTAAATCATTAATTATTAATTGAGTACTGGCTTTTAATCGAAATGGCAAAGTTATTCTTTATTGAGATGAGTAATTTGTTCTTTATATGTAAATGAGATATAATACGATAAAAACAGTGGATAGCGTACGTTCTTATACTCTATTTTAAATCATAAATTGTATTTTCATTTATATTTAAATTTAATCATCTCAGGAATTTGAATGAATGGTAATTATAATTTATATCAGTAAGTATTAAAGTAATGTGCAAACTATTTTCGCATAGCAGGTTTTCCGTACAATCAATGTATTACAATTGTTTTTAAAATAGGGTGAAAGGTAGCGAAATCCGAAAGTCGACGTCCTCGCCGTGCTGCCTGGATAATGCTGACAGAATTAGGTTGGTGTATTGGTGACAAGCAGAGTAAAAACTGCTTAGTCAATGATGCTACATCACGGCGAATTTGCGCCTTACAACTAATGCGACTCAAGCGTCTGTTCTCCATGCCAGGGGCGGCTTGGAGCGGTCGTCTGTCTTGAATCAAGCGGCTCGCTATAAAAACGTGTAAAAAGGTTGTTTCTGGTGACCTTAATATGCAGAACGGACCCATCACGACAATTTCGGTTGGACCTAAGGTTAGCAGACTAACCCCGGAAAAAAACTAATATGTTAAATTTGGTTATCAGAAAGAGAATAACAGACCCGGACACAAAAACAGAATTTTACCTGGACGTGAAAAAAGACCAGACTACCGAATCGGAACGTGGAACGTGCGCAGCCTGATCGCTCCTGATGCTCTTATAAGTCTAGAAACAGAGGTTGAGACTTATAGGATTGATATTATAGCTCTTCAAGAAATTAGACAGCCGATAATCGGAAAACAAGATTTGGATAGTCGCTCTCTATGCTGTAGTGGAAATCCTTCTCGAAGAGAATTTGGAACTGGCTTTCTTGTTGGTGCACGCATACTAGAAGCCGTGATGAAATTCATCCCAGTCAGTGAGAGGATCTGCTACCTACGTGTACGCGGTACATATAACAATATTTCTCTTATTGCCGTGCATGCACCTACTGAAGCTAAGACCGTCGACGAGAAGGATAATTTCTACGTCGATACGTCGATAAGTCATGATATTTGCTCAAAGATGCCGTTTTAAGCGCTGCTGAGGGAATACTTGGACGACCACAGAACCACATCCAGAAGCCATGGATGGATCAAGAATGCTTTGACACTATTCAATACAAAAGAGATTGCTATCTGAAGTGTCTACAAGGACGCAACACCAGGTCCACAAAGGAGAAGTATAAACTGGCAAGACAAGAGGTAACAAAGATATGTAGACGAACGAAGAGAGAATGGTGGAAGAGACAGTGTGAGGAAATTGAAAGCTTCAATAAGGAAAATAAATCGCGTAACTTCTTTCAACAGGTTAAACCCTTAAGGAAGGGCCCTCAAACTAGATCGAATGCTATTCAAAACGAATATGGGGAGCTACAAGTAGACCTTAAAAATATTTTAGATACTTGTGTAACGATTAGCAGTGCAACCTATGACCACCAGATGGAAGCAAAGATTGCACTAACTGACGTTATAGATTTTGTCCACCTAGTTAGTACCCGGACCCGCTTTTTCGACTTGACTCAGACGTGTATTTGGTCGTGGGTTGTCCGGTAACTAGGTGGTCCTACTAGTAAGCGGTATAAATATAGAACAACGTATACGAGATTATAATGAGACTACCATCCCTACTTACCGTCAAATCCAATAAACCATGTTTTCACCGGTTCATTCCTTTGTGGAATGCATTGCACTCGCGATGAATTTATATTTTTTAAATTACTTGAAAGTGGCAAAAGTCAAAGTCATGGGTGTCACTACCGAGAAGAGGATCAAGTAACACCACTGCCATTTAAAAAAAACAAGAACAACCAAAAACAAATTAAATAATTGGTTTCTGCTTCAACCATCAAAACAATTAAAAGTAACTAAATGATAAGAATGCCTTACCTTTTGGAATCCTGCAGTTTGTTCTCATTCTTCAGTAATTTAACTAGTAGTTTGCTCTCCTTATTATTTCAATTCAATTCACAAAATTCTTTATTGGTATTTAAAATGACTTGGTACAATGTTTACATAAGAATTTAAGAGTTCAGCGTTTAGCTTTTCTACTTTATATAATACAATTTGAATTAAAATAATTAATAATTTGGTCATGGTAACGGAGCATGAGTAATGTAATTAATTTTGATTTGAGGTTGATTTCAGTTAGCGGAAAAAGTGTCGTTTAAAAAAACCACAATGATTAACTTAAGTAACTTAAATCTATTTATAACTAATTCTAAACCTAAAAAAAAAATGACTTACGGTCAACTAAAACTATCATTAAAATAAAATAAAAGAGACTGACTCAACTTAATATTAATATATTAAGTTGAGCCAGTCAATATTTTTGAAAAAGGTTGTTGTTTTTGTCTACGACAAATTTGATGTGTTCCTAAAATAAAAAAGAAAACAAATAATTTATACTTAGGAAAACAAACAAATAATTTTACACACCAAAGTTTATAATTTATATTGTTGACGTTTGGTTGACAGAAGTGGATGGATTGCAGATGTGGGTTTAGTACAATCTTTGTTTTTATGTAGCAGTTTTAGTAATCCAACCATTCCTTAAACTGTAGTACTAGAATAGTATGTAAACGAAGCGCAAAGATTTTATTTCTCTCTTCATTTTTCATATATTTGGCGATTGTGAATAAAAATTTCAAAATATAATTAAGTGAATTTTTTTTGTTTGTGAAATAAAATTATATTTTTAAATAAAGTATTTAAAATTGAAGATATTAGGATTGATTTTTTTATTAATTCCGTGAACAATTTCTACAAAGTGATTATTATTTTTTTTGGTGAATTACAGTCCACTAATGTGAATTTTTTGGCGAATATTGCGAATGCGAGAACCACTTTGTACATGGTCCTTCAATACCGGATTGAAAAGCGAACTGTGAAATTTACGTGATTAATACCAAAACTGTGAGGAACACGAGGCATCCAGAATTTTTCAAGGCCTGTTTAAAGTGAATAGCGAATCAATAACAGGAACTGGTTTGTATTGTAAAAACAAATGTGATTAAAAAAAGGCATTATATAATTGATTTGGTAAAAAGTGAATTATAATAGCCAATTTAATAAAAACACTTTATTAAGAGACATTAAACTTGTTCTAAATTTATTTCAAATTTTCTAATTTTCTTTTTATTTTTGTTTTTGATTGGCAATAATGGCTGAAGTGAGAGTTTTGAATCGTTTCATCAAGAGACTGAAATACATCAAAGCACGAGTTGCAAAGTACAGCAAAGAAGCAACAACCGTATTTGATATTAAAAGAGACGAGAAACTGCTTTGTGACGAACAAGCCGATTATAGAATATGCGAAGGCAATGGGCTAGATGAAGCAAATGAAAAGCTTATATCTGAAATTGATGATTTATTCTTTGAGGTAAAGGATAACTTGGCACAATGGACGACATATTTTGAACGCAAACAAGAACCGGATCCAGACGCGAACAATACATCCATGCAGGAGCTATTAACGGTGCAAAAACAATTTATTGAGGACATGGCAAACGTGAAGAGAGCTGCTGAAGTTGAAGTTAAGCTGCCACGCCTCGACATTCCAAAATTCTCAGGCAAAGATGAAACACTTTTTCCGGCGTTCAAAAACATGTTTGAAGCTACCATCCATAACAAAAACATTCCAAATACTCACAAGTTTCAACACCTTAAAAGTTTATTGATCGAAGATGCTCGTCAATTGATAATGCATATCGACATTACGGAAGAAAATTATGTAGAAACATGGGAAAGAATAAATAAGCGATACGATAAGAAGCGACAAAGCATCAACACGTTTATAAACAAGTTCTTTGATCTGCCGAATGTTGTTCCTGGTTCTGCAAAATCACTACATCAATTGAATGACATTTCCGATCAGATTTTGAGAGGTTTGAAGGCACTTAATGATCCTAAATCAGAACTAAGGGATCCTTGGTTAATTTACATATTGATGAGGAAAATGGATGATGAATCCAGAAGAATGTGGGCGAAAGAATCGGCTAATAATGATTTTCCTTCCATGGAACAATTTTCACAGTTTTTGACTGATAGATGCGATGAATTAGAGTCCTATAACCCATCTAATAGGAACAACAATCTAAATAAACCAAGCAGAACCAAACTAATGCAATCTTCAAATAACGGTCTCATTTGTTCAATGTGCAAAGGTGACCACTTCATATCGAACTGTGAACAACTCTTGGCATTAAATGTGAATGATAGACGTGGGTTTGCAGCACAAGCAAGGTTGTGTTTTAATTGTTTGAGCACGAGACATCAAGCGGAAAGATGCAGAAGCACCCGTAAATGCTCTGAGTGCAACAGAAAACACCACAGACTATTGCACACGAACACACCTCCAGTAGAAGCTTCTTTGGCATCAACTTCTACTACCGCAATGCAATCTACTTCTACTGAAGGTGACAACCAGCCTTCCATAACGTGTGCGAATGTTAGTAGAGGATGCAATTCATTGCTGCCGACAGCAACCATACAAGTGAAAACTGTATATGATGACTGGTATCAATGTAGAGTTTTGTTAGATTCCGGCTCAGAATCATCGTTCATAAGTGAAAACCTGGCGAATAGATTAAAACTGAAGTCCCCCTGAGGGACTGACAGGGCAAGAAACTTGTAAGGGATATGTGAATTTGAAACTGAAATCACGCTTTAATCAGAGTCATGAGTTGGAAATCAAGGCTCTTATAATTAAACGACTACCAGAGAACATTCCAAGTATAGAAAGGCAGTTCAATCAACAGACGATTGAATTTGTGAAGAATTTCGGAGAAAACATAGCTGATCCGAAATTTAATGTTTCCGGTCCAATCGATATCATCATAAGTTCCGAATTTTCCTTTGATGTGTTGAAGAAGAATGTGTTGAATTCTAATGGTTTGACAGCTCATGATTCTATTTTTGGCTGGATATTTACTGGTGGTGAGATGCAACCCAATGATGACGTTATACCAAAGACAACTGTGATGCATAGTTTTAACTTGGAAGAGAGTTTACGAAAATTTTGGGAGCTCGAAGAAGTTGCTGTGTGTAGTCCATTATCGATTGAAGAACAAATATGTGAAAAGATGTATGCTGAAACTACGACCAGAGACAAGTGTGGCAGATTTGTGGTTCGAATTCCGTTTCGTGACGATGCGACAGTGCTTGGCAATTCACACCGGATGGCATTACAACGATTTAATAATTTGGAAAAGAAGCTGCAACGAAACGCTGAATTGCGAATCGCCTACAATGATGTGATTAATAATTATCTGAAATATGAACACCTGGTTGAAATGAAAATGAGCGAACTAAACGTACCTGAAACTCAGAGCTACTATTTGTCACATCATGCTGTGTTCAAACCGGATGGCTCTACAACGAAAGTTCGCGTTGTTTTTGACGGTTCAGCGAAGACCTCGACTGGAGTGTCTCTAAATCAAAAGATGTATGTAGGTCCAACACTTCAACCAAGCTTGTAGTCAATTCTAGTTAGGTTTCGCATGCATAAGGTGGTAATCACCGGCGACATCGAGAAGATGTACCGACAGGTGAAAGTGGTCAAAGATCATCAATGTTATCAAAGAGTTTTATGGAGAGAAAAGGCAAGTGATCCTGTACGACAATACAAGCTCACTACTGTCACATTTGGGCTAGCGAGTTCTGCATACTTGGCCATTAAATCATTACAACAACTGGTGGCTGATGAAAACGAGGAAACGAAATTGAAGAAAGTCATATTAAATAATTTTTATGTTGATGATCTATTGTCTGGTGCTCAGACAATTGAAGAGGCCAATGATTTGAAGAATTCCGTTTCCGAATTACTCAAGACTGGTGGTTTTGAATTGAAAAAATGGAAATCGAACCACAATGAAGTACGGGAAACGTCAGAAGTGAAGACAATTTCGGCGGAAAATGATGATGGTGTGAAGGTTTTGGGGCTTCGGTGGGATCAAATCGATAATTTTTTCTCGTTTAAAATTGCAAAATTTGAATCAAAAAGGCCAACGAAACGTCAGGTGATATCTGAATATTCAAGAGTTTTCGATCCGCTAGGCTGACTAAGTCCATCCATTGTGCTAGTGAAGATGTTATTTCAGAAACTTTGCGAATCGAAGTGTGATTGGGATGATGAACTATCACCAGAACTTGCAAGACAATATTTGACTTTGAGAAAAGAGTTCGATTGTTTTGAGAAGATTAGAGTTCCAAGATATTTAGGAAATGTTGGCCGAATTGAATACCACGGCTTTTGCGACGCTAGTAAGAAAGCTTACGCTGCGGTCATATATATGCGATCAGAAGTGCATGGCGAAGTAAATGTGCGAATTGTGACAGCGAAAATAAAGGTAGCTCCATTAAAAACTATGACAAATGCAAAGTTAGAGCTTTTGGGTGCATTCTTGTTGGCCACATTGGTGAAGGAATTTTTAAAGATCTGTGATGGTAGATTTTACGCATGGACGGACTCGACACAAGTGCTGGCTTATTTATCAGATTATCCAGGACGATGGAAGGCTTTTGTAGGCAACTGAACTGCTTTCATATTAGAGTATGTTCCCCGTGATAAGTGGAATTACATCAACACTAAGAATAATCCAGCAGATCCAGCTTCAAGAGGGATCTTGCCTGCAAAACTAGTGGAAAGTGAGTTGTGGTGGAATGGTCCTATCTGGTTGTCTGAGTCAAAATCAAACTGGCCGATTGAACCCATTCCTAACAACATCTATGAGGAAGTTGAAGCAGAGAAAGTCAAATTGAATATTGCGACGGTTGAGATTGAAGACACAAATGTGGTACAGAGCCTACTTGACAAATTTTCTTCATTTTCGAAGATAAAGCGTGTTTTGGCATACGTTATGAGATTTTGCGGCAAAATTGGCAGAAGAAATGCGAACTACAATGGACCACTTTCTATTCTAGAACTAAAAAGGCTACTAATGCAATTTTTAAATTTATTCAACAGATTGCTTTTGCTGATGAAATTCAGAAACTGAAAATAAAGAAACAATTGAGTCGCCGAAGTCATCTCACTACACTATCACCTTTTCTAGATGATGATGATATATTGCGAGTTGGAGGGCGATTAAAAAATTACGATGGGAATTATGATTACAAGCACCCAATAATTATTCCGAGGAAACATATACTGGCTGAGCGAATCATTCAAGAAGTACACACAATCAATCTTCACCCAGGTCCGTCACTAACCTTTCATCTATCGAAACAAAAATATTGGATAGTTGGTGGTAGAAGTCTAGTGAGGAAAATCTGCAAGAATTGTGTTAGATGTTTCAAGTTTAACGCTCGTCCTGAAAATCAGTTTATGGGTGAACTTCCTGCTGTACGACTATCAACTGCACGAGCCTTTACGAATACTGGTGTTGATTATGCGGGTCCGATACAAATTCTGCAGAGAAAGGGACGAGGTTCAAAATTAATGAAGGCTTACATTGCAGTTTTTATATGTATGGTAACAAAGGCAATCCACATAGAGCTAGTGAGCGACCTAGCTACTGGAGCTTTCCTTGCCGCCTTGAGAAGATTTGTCGGGAGGAGAGGTTTGCCAGCCAAAATGTACAGCGACAATGGTTTGTAGGTGCTAATCGTCAACTGATTGAAGTTATACGCAAGCAAAAAAGTTTGCACTTAAACGACGAACTACAGAGTTATTTCAACGATAATGGTATTGAATGGCATTTCATTCCACCTGGTGCTCCTAACTATGGTGGATTATGGGAGGCAGCAGTAAAATCCGTGAAATCACTAATGTTGAAGATTTCAAATACTAATTTAACATTCGAAGAGCTTACAACTTTATTATGTCAAATAGAATCCATATTAAATTCAAGACCCATCGATAGACGAGCAGACAACGATGATTCAAGCTACGAAGTATTGACTCCAGGTCATTTTTTAATTGGCGATACACCACAACAATTGCCTGTGAACAACATCGATGAGAGTATTCCAGTTAATCGTTTGAACAAATACCAATTGATTCAACAACGACTTCAGAATTTCTGGCGACAGTTTCATCGTGATTACATACATGGTCTGCAACAAAGAGAAAAATGGACACTTAAAAAACAAAATTTCAAAGTAGGAGAGTTGGTAATGATATCAGACAACAATCTACCAGCAAATAAATGGCTCTTGGGCCGAATTACTGAAGTTTTTCCTGATCCAAACGGCACAGTTCGACGTGTGGAATTGAAGACCAAAGCAAACATCCGCATCGAGAGGCATGTGAACAAATTATGTAGATTGCCGGGTGTCATGATGTCTTGACCGTTTAAAGGTCAAAAGTGGGAGCTTGTCTACGACAAATTTGATGTGTTCCTAAAATAAAAAAGAAAACAAATAATAACAAATAAAAAAGAAAACAAATAATAACAAATAAAAAAGAAAACAAATAATTTATACTTAGGAAAACAAACAAATAATTTTACACACCAAAGTTTATAATTTATATTGTTGACGTTTGGTTGACATAAGTGGATGGATTGCAGATGTGGGTTTAGTACAATCTTTGTTTTTATGTAGCAGTTTTAGTAATCCAACCATTTCTTAAACTGTAGCACTAGAATAGTATGTAAACGAAGCGCAAAGATTTTATTTCTCTCTTCATTTTTCATATATTTGGCGATTGTGAATAAAAATTTCAAAATATAATTAAGTGAATTTTTTTGTTTGTGAAATAAAATTATATTTTTAAATAAAGTATTTAAAATTGAAGATATTAGGATTGATTTTTTTATTAATTCCGTGAACAATTTCTACAAAGTGATTATTATTTTTTTTGGTGAATTACAGTCCACTAATGTGAATTTTTTGGCGAATATTGCGAATGCGAGAACCACTTTGTACAGTTTTTAAATGTTTTCGTTAAGACTACTTATCAGAGGGTTTTGGATTATGGATAAGTTGTTTTTGAACTTGGTTTTTATTTTAATGATTTGATCTTGAATAGTGGGAATATTAGCTAACCGGTGTAGACGTCTAGTTGAATATAGCTTGGGCTTGTTATATATAAGTTTGAGACATTTGTTTTGGTAAACTTGAAGTTTTTTCCGGTGGGTTTTGGCACTGGCAAACCACACTGGTGCTGCGTAAAGTAAAATGCTTCGCAAAATTAGTAGATATATTAGACGTTTGTTCGTAATCAACAGTTTTAACTTTCGATGTACAAGGCTGTATAGCATTTTGATACAGTTTTCACATTTAGTTATTGAATAATTAATATGATTTTTGTATGTTATTCGCTTATCAATAATCATACCCAAGTATTTAATATCGTTAGACCATGTTACAGGTGTGTTATTAATTTTGAGAGAACCAGTATTTGGTAGGTTGCGGCTAGCAGTTTTACGGGTGATGAAGATAGCTTGTGTTTTGGTGGGGTTTATTTTGATTCTCCATTTATGGAAATAACTCGTAAGATGGTTTATGTTTCGTTGTAGGTTATTAATAATCTCATTGACGTCAGAGGCACTAGAATTTATGGCTGTATCATCGGCGTATTGGGCAAAGCCAACTTCATCATCAAAGTTGAGTTTTATATCTGCCGTGTAAATGTTGTACAGGATGGGAGAGAGAACAGCCCCTTGGGGCACCCCACATAGAATTGGATAAGACAAGGAGGTAGAGTTGTTAACTGAAACTTCAAAAGTACGATTTCGGAGAAAAAAACGGATTATTTTAATTAAATATCTCGGGCAATTGTAATTGATTAGCTTGAATATTAATCCATCATGCCATACTGTATCGAACGCTTTTTCCATGTCGAATAGTATTAGACCTGTAGATTTCTTCATGGATAGATTTTGTTTTGCGTGATCGCAGATTCGCAGCAGTTGATGACTAGTAGAGTGTTCAACACGAAAGCCAAATTGTTCGTTAGGTATAATCCCTTCTTCTTCTAACCAGTTTTGAATTCTAGAGAGAATGATTCTTTCTAATACTTTGCCAAGCCCGTTCAACAAGCTTATGGGTCTATAGCTTCCAATTAGAGTTCTATCCTTTTTGGGTTTAAGTATTGGTAAAACAATCGCTTTTTTCCAGGCATTTGGAAAATAACCGATTCTAAGTGATGCGTTGAAAATATAAGTAAGGTAAACTAGTGCTTTGCGGTGCAGATGTTTGATTAACTGGTTAGACATATTATCTTGGCCGGGTGATTTGTTGTTTTTAATAGTAGAAATGATGCTAGCGATTTCTTTGGGTTTAGTTAGTTCATTGGGATTTAGTACTAGTATATCTGATGCGTTTTCTAGCTCACGAAGAGTTTCTTGTACTAGTTGGGCAAGAGTAGGGTCAGTAACGTGATTATTGCTATGTATCTGCGCGAAATGTGATGCAAATGCGGAAGCTTTTTCAGGATCCGTTAACAGAAGTTTTTGACTGTTACATGGATCTGGATGATGTATTACAGAAATTTTACTTTTTTGCCGATTTAGTAATTTGGTTAAATGAAAAAGTTGTTTCCTGTGAGGCAGTGTGTTTGAAATTTTGGAAATAAAGTTTGAGAAATTCTCATTCCTTAGTTCAATTAGCTCTTCGCTTATTATTCTTATAGCAAGATTGAGTCTACTTTTTAGACATGGGTCTCTGGTTCGTTGCCATTGCCTTCTGATGCTATTTTTAAGTGAGATTTTAGCTTTTAAAGAGCTGGGAATTACAATTGACTTTGGGCTTTGTTTTTTTGAATGCTTGGGTATTGTACAGTTGGCAGCTTCATTAATTATTCGGGTAAGATCAAGTATGGCCTTATCGACGTCATTTGAGTTGTATAAGTGCTTAATTAGTGCCATTGGACCTAGATTGAGGTTCTCATTAATAAACTGTTTATAAGCTGGCCAATTGGCGTTTGAATAATCAAATTTTGTAGAAGTATTGTTATTTGAGAGAGTATGTGTTACATCAATAGTAAATTTAACGGGAAGATGATCTGAGCTGAGTTTATTTAATGTTTTAATGCTAGCGACCAGTTCGTGGCGATTTGTTATAAGTAAATCTAATGTGGAAGGATATTTGGATTTCTTCGAATAATGCGTGGGCTCACTTGGGTAAATAATATCAAAATTTTTAATCATTGACATATGCTTAATAATCTTACCCGCACGATTTCCTCTAAAACAATTCCAACTTTGGTCCTTAGCATTAAGATCCCCTCCAATAAAGTAAGGACTTGACAAATTTGAAAGCTTACTCATGTCTGAGTTAAACTGACTAATCTTGGAGGCATCGTTAGTACTTGGAAAATAGGCTACGATAAATGTAACATCACCTACATCGGTGTAAATTTTTACCCCTATAGCTTCAACGACTGAGAGACTAAAAGAATGTAAAAGTGTATGTTTAATGTTTTTCTTTAAAATAATACTTACTCCGCCATGACCAATTAATGTACCTCTGCGGTTTCTTTTACCTGGTCTATCTAGTCTATAAATAGTAAAATCAGGATCAAATATATTAGTTTCAGCAGTTAGCCATGTTTCCGTTATCAAGCATATATGAATATATGAGGTACAGAAGTTATAGAGCTTTCAAAAAAACAGGTGCTCCAGGGACCCCCCCACCACTTTGTTCACTATCGCTCAAAAACTAATCAGTTCTTTGTCATACATGTTTGCGTCTTTTTCCAAAGTGTCATCAAAATTCATTAACGAATGAATGTTTTATGCTCCCAACAAACATAAAAACTTTGTGGAAAAAACCACCTGTTGTATGGTTGACCCCCCAACCCTTTATCCAATGTGCTCCAAAAGCTGATAAAATCTTTCTTATGTTATTTAAAAGCTTTTCGCAACGTTTCATGAAAATCGATCGGTAATTGTAGGCTACAGTAGGGATAAACACCTGAAAAAAAAACTTTTTAACCGGAAGTGACAAACCGGAAGTTGGTATGCAGAAATATTGGAAACAGTACTAAAACCTTATATACTAAGTTTCAATAAGATCATAGCCCGGGATCAGAAGTTATTCAAGATTTAAACTTAGAGGTGTTCGGGAGACCCCCCGCCATTTTGTCCAAATTTGAAATGAATCCAGATCTTTCATTTTCAAGTGAACCTGTATCATTTGCCAAAGTTTCATCAAGATCCTATGCAGAAAACTCACCCAACCACCCACCCACCCACCCACGTACATCAAATTTTTTTTGGCTATTTTTTTTTTTTTTTTTTTTTAATAAAATGTGATGTGTAGTAGGCATTACAATATGTGTCACAACAACACATAAAAACCTTTTAAGACCAAGGTCCCACAACAACATGCGTTCTAAGGATGTTAATGGACGCAAATCTGTTTTTTTTTGTTTTTTTAATATTTTTTGTTAAATAATGGACAACTAAACTATAAATCCTATCACATATAAAATATGACATAGGCCAATATCTCGTGATAGGATAGGGAAAATAAAAATAAAATAAGAGATAAAAAGCAAATTTGTTTTAAAAATTTGCAGGAACAAAACTAAAATTGGTTTGCCAATAGTCCAGCTAATGGCATAATCCTTGATTATGGGACGCAGCATATTTTTCAATGATTAAAGCTGAGATATAAATTTACATGAAAGCTTGTTTCTTCAAACAAGTTACAGCGTTCCAGCATCAAGGAATATTCATTAGCTAAGATTGAGAGTGCTACCGTTGACTGAATACAGTTCATCCGCCAGCACTCCTAAGATATCACCTTGGCTAGTGATATCTCACTGCTATTGCCAGTGGTATGTGATATCTCACGTTAACTCATGTGCCAATAACAGGGACTGGAGTACGCGGGGTTGTCACACCCGTGGATCAAAAAATAGAAAAAAATTAACAAATTAATAAAAACTGATCCCTCCATGCGTAAGATAGAGGATGGTCCAAAACAAAAGAAAAAATAAAATTTGGGGTATGTAAGATTTTTTTTTTCACGATAGATTGCATTACTTCACACAATTTAAAATTGTGGTGAAGTAAAAAATTGTGGTGAAGTAAAAACCAAACAAAAACAAGAACGAAAGAAAAATAAACCAAAACACGACTATGACTATCCGAGTCCAGTGCCACTTTTCGAGTCCCGACCAACGATTTTCTGCCTTTACTCGAAACCTCGGTTTAATATGAGCTTTTTAAAAAAATGCTCTTAGTCGACAGAAAAAACAAAAAAAATCCAGAAAATATAAAAGACGTTGGGAATAAAAAAACAAGAATTAACTTAAGCGAAATTTGATTAACACTTAAGTTAATGAGTATTTTAACATAAATTATGTTTTGCATAATTTGCAAAACTGAAGCCTGGGAAAATTTTAATATAATTTAAATGCTGTTTTGAATAATTTGCAAAACCGAAACTTGCGATAAGTTTTTGACACGAAGGTAGTGTGTCTGGGATTCCCTTCGTCACAAATCGTGAGGACGTCCCACACCCTGAGAACGTCTCAAACCGGGCGTTAGTTTTACCGATAGTTTTAATCGTTATTAAATGTATTTGGGACTATGTTTTACAACTGGGGATGAAAGTGAAACGAAATCTACAAGAAAAAAAAATTTTAAACACGGATAGGAGTAAGTAATGAGAAGGAAAAAATAAAATATTAAAACAAGAATTTAGTAAACCCACACGTATACCAATGCGAGTTAACTATCCAAACGATTGGCTCAGGCAGACACACCTTCAACCGATTATAGATATGCAAAGGACGATAGGAAGCATAGCAACACTCAAGAGCGTATGTCCTTAACATGGTACCCAAGCTTTTCCCTTGCATGTCTTCAACCTCAAATGCTACGGTCCCAACAGGTCGAAAGTTTTGCGGGAATAAATTTTGGAGCGAACTTGGCGTTGAAATTCTGGGTCGCATCACTCTGGGCGGCCATGAAGGACGGCCTCTTTAATACCAGAGAGGTTATCAGCACTGGTACTGGCGCATGAATGCTGTCCGGAAATGTGATAAATGTCACGAAGGATTTGGTATTCGGAACCATGGTTAACTCGGTGACGTCCAAATGCGACAAAATTAGGAGTGAACCCAATAGACGGATGGTAAACATTTCGCAAGGCTGACGTAATCTCGTTTAGATGGATGTCCCAGGTTTTGTGGTCAGTTTTGATATAAGACCGAATGGCGGATACAATGGAACGGTTTACCCGTTCTGACGTGTTGGAAAGGGGCGAATATTTAGGAGTAAATATATGCTTCACTCCGAATGTTTTGAGTGTGTTAGCCAGTAGGTGGGACTCGAATTGTTTGCCATTATCTAAAACCAGTGACTCAGGAACGCCAAAGAGATTAAAAACGTCGTTCTCTAGAAAGGTGACTAAGTTAGCGGCTGTTGCTTGTCGAAAGGGCTTTGTCAGCACAAATCGGTTGAAGTGATCCAATGCGATAACAATGTGCGTATTACTCCACTTTGATCTTGGGTAGGGTCCTAGAAAATCAACATATATTCTCTGGAAGGGACGAAATACTTTAGTTTCCTGTCCCATTGGTGGCCGCAGTGTGTCATTAGCGCACTTATTAATCTGACATGACTGACAGTTCCGTACATATTCTTTAACGTCTCGAGCCAATGATGGCCAAAAAAACATACGCCGTAGTTTATCTGTGACTTTGGCTGCACCTAGGTGAACCGAAAGGGGATGATTATGGGCTTGACAGATCAGAGAATTTCGCATTGGAATTTTCAACAAAAAAACACTGATAAAAAGAAATAAACTTAATTTGAATAACGTTATAGACTAAACTAAAATTAATGTATATGGATGATATGACTGGGTACAGGTGAAACCAGGTGACGTATTGAAACTGAAAGCAGAAAAAAAACATGAATAAAATGCAATCTAATCCGAAGAGTTTTCAGATATAGTGATTAAAAAGGCTAGTAACCTGGACATTTCCAAATGCGTGGATAAGAGCAGGGGAAAAAGAAAGAAGGAAAGAAGAGGGGGGAGGGACACGTATGAGATTAAAGAACATCGGGTACTAAGCTGTGCGAGTCGCAACCGCCTATTAACAATAATGTATGTAACAATTTTAACAAACGCCACCATACCAGTAGTGATCAAAGTAGAAGAGATAATACCAATACCCAACTTATTGATAAAATTAGGGTTATAAAAAGCCGCTTTGAGAGTGTCAACCTAACTATTTTCCGCGGTGAAGGTGTTCAGACCCAGTCTCACCAAGTTACCAGTATATTTATATTCCACCTTAAATGAAAAACTAGAATTCAGGGCGGGTACATCCACCTGACAATACTCAGGGACGCCATCCAAATACATTATGTACCGATTAATATTGCATTGGAAGGTGGATTGCATCATGGTACAGTTGCTTACATACTCCAAATTCCCTGTACTTTTGATCTCAGTGGCCTGCACAATTATGTAAGGTGGCATGGAGCAACCAATGCATCCATAAGTGTATACTATGTTGATTTTGCAGAAGGGTCGAACTATGTACAAACTGGTGAGGTCCACGTTACCTATGTCAATATGCAATATGCCCCGTGTTCGGCTACTAGCTATTATCCTTCCGTCATTGTGCATAATATTCGAGAGTATGGTCTGAACGTGGGGTTTAGTAGAGTTGGCAAATCTATGTAGGGCCTGTTCTGGCGAGGTACATCTGGTGATGCACCCCATAGACACGCAGCTAACCGCAAACTTTGGATATATCTCCCCTGGTTCGTTCAAGCCGATCTTGTATTCGCCGATCAACCCGACGACTGGGAAATTAAGAGGAGAAACAGTTATATGGGTGATATCACTGCCATTCTTAACCAGCGTGTTAGGGATGTGGATTTGATCATAGCTAAAACTGGATAATATGATAGGCATCTCAATTCCAGTCAACTGCCCATCTATTAAATTAGCCTTATTGTTATTAGGGGTGAATCAGTAGGTATTGTCACTCAATAAAATCCCAGCGGGATCCAAGAGGGTCGCCCGCATCGTTATACCACAAGATTCCAGTGTGGATTCGTATACAATAATGTTAGGCCTGATTGAACGTTGTATCTGCCAAAACCACCACACACATTGAGTAGAGTACAAACAGGAAGCACAATCCAAAGCTTCCAACCCACAACCATACCCCTGGGGCTGGTTTGGGTTGATGTGTTTGTTAAAGCTGGGATGCTTCGCACTACGATGACATGTTGCCTCATCCCAACAACCACCGGCGCCTTTACAGTTATATGTACTAATAACCTTAAGACTAAACTCATTAGTCTCGTAAATGGGAAAATAATATTTGTCAATATGGGCTGCAACCTCCATCTGTAGTAATGTTCCATTTACCATTTTAAAACAAATAGTCTCGCCTACGCTGGCCGTGAAACTATAGCTCTTGAGTACCCGACAATCCACATCGGTACAAACTTTTCCATCACTGCTGATCAAAAAGGTTTAACAACAGGCGTTTACCTGTATTCCAAGTCGCAACAACAACACGAAAAGTAAAGCGAGACCCTGAGTACTAACTGGCCTCTTTAGGTATGCTCCTCTAGTGGCTACTCGGAATTCGGGGTCTTTAATGTGCATGTCCTCAAATTGTTCAATCTTATTCATACGGCCACTACATCCTTAAAACCACTTGGATCATAATATTCGGCTGCTGCGACGTTGTTTTTTGCAAATTCTGTTTGATCGCTTTCGGAATACTTGCTGACCGTGACTGTGTCTAAATTTTCTTCGATCGGGACGTCAAAAGGTACTCTTTGATCGTGAACGTGGGTAATTCTATTAAAACCTTATTTAGCCTGCAATGCCTACTCGCCTGGGCTTTCTTTCTCGTTCAATCAATTCCTTGCCTAACAGCGCGACAGAGGTGACTTTTCCTTTTCCACACTGTCCTCCACACCATACATATGGTTAGAACAATTACCAGCAGTATAATAACTACCAACCCAGTACTCAAGAAAGAGGAGGAGCATCTGTAAATTAGTTCGTCCTTTAAACAGGCAGCACAGCCTTGGCACTCATACTTCGAAATTGTGTCACCCTCGCATTTCGTACATTTAAACTCTATAAGTCCCAAGAACATGCCCTTAATTTTTTGATCGTTCTCTTCGACGGCCACCGACACGGTGTTAACTGTAATGGCACATCGGTCACCCGGTTGCAAATTTGTGATGATTACATCCCCATGTATCCCAAGCACATTAGGACAGGCTTTGATCTCTGGGGTGCCCGTAGCAAACAGAGTTAGGATTAGCGATACGGGAGATAATTCAAAGATTAAATTTGGTAACATGGCGATGTCCGAACGTTTAACTACAGAGATGAAACCGGAATTTGGACAGAAAAACAATAGCACAATAAACGCTTTAGATAGTGTTTGGCTAACAATTAGTGTTTGGCTAATAATTAGTGTTTTGCTAACAGCTAACAAAAGAGGAATAAATTTGTCTTAAACTTAATGCTAATTTATAACTATAATTGATGTTTGGTACGATCAATAGCTTCCTCCCAATGGTTGTACGTAGATAGTTTGGAGAAGGTTAATATCCCAACGGCGTTTCTGCAGCATAGAAGTTGTAACTTGCTTGTTATGTGTATTCTAAAAGAAATGAAACGGTTGCGATAATGAAACAAATCTACCCTTATTAACATTCCAAAACTAAACAACCAAACAAAATAAATTCCTATTATATTTCTAAATTAACGAAATCAACATATATTAAAATCATTCCATTTAAACATCCATTCAATTACATTAAACGATTCTATAATATAAAGATAAATTGTTATTTCAAAACAAACACAGTTAATATTTGTAAGAAATTTATCAGGGTAATACGAAGCCTGAGATTAATAAAACAATTCGCAACGTAAACACAACTGCAATTCAGTGTCACAACTTGAACTTGACCAATTGTTATAACTGGTTTTTGGTTTCTTTTATTTCCATTCGTCATAATGAAATTACTTGCAGTCTCGTGCACTCTTAAATCTGTATATGTTTGACATTGGATTGGAATGGTTTGTTTGAATGGCGGTGTGTTGACCTTGCGTTGATATCGCAGTATGTGTTGAGAGCTTGGCTTGACTCTTGTTGTTAATTTTAGCTGCTTTCAGCTTATCTCATATCGTTTGGTATGGAGCTTTAAAGGAATTATTTGCAAATGTGAATAAGAGTTTTTTGGTTTTGGGACGAAGCTTGAAATAAAGTGAATGAAAGTGAAAGTGAATTTGAGCAAGTTTGTTCTTCAATGGAACGCGTCTAACCTTGAGAATGCAATAAGGCTTCATGAGTGAATAAATGAATTTCCAATTCAAATGTTCTGTTTTTATTGAAATTTAAATAATATAATTATATCCACAGATATATAATTCAATTTTGGAAAATGAGATATCACTAAAATTGATTTCCTTCTTATAATTATAGAAAAAAAAATAAATGAAATTGAAAAATCTAATTTTCTTTTTTTTTATGTAATATTTCAAGCATGAAACTTATTTTGTTGAAATATTTCAGAAATGAAACATTTCAAATGAAATATTTCATTGAAATGTTTCAGTTGTTTAATCACTACTCATATCTCATACTATGTACATATTAGATAAAACAATGTTTAATTTTGCTAATTAAAAAAAAGAGAGAAAAAAAATTTTATTTGATTACAAACATTAAAATTTAAAGATATTTAGCTTGGATTAAATTGATAGTGAATTTAAATTGAATTCATATTGATATTTGATTGATTTTAAAATTAACAAAAAAAATCAACTTTTAGGATTTATATAAAAAAATACATACAATCAAAAGAAACAAATTAGACCAAACTACTAAACCTAGTTATGCCTCAAATTACTTAAAGTCCGAAGAAATTATATTAACTCCAGCATCACTGAGATGGAATCCGATGAATGAATAAATCAGTTAAGCTTTCGAAGAAATTAGTAACTCCGGCTTCACAGATGCGAGATAATTGATGAATGTATGAATATAAATTAATTAAAGTTCGAAGAAACTATATTATCTCCAGCATCACTGAGAGATGCAATGCGATGAGTGTATAATTTAGTTAAGTTTTCGAAGAAATTAGTAACTCCGGGTTCACAGATGCGATGTAATTGGTGAGTATATGAATTAAATTACTCAAATTTTTGAAGAAGTTATATTGACTTCAGCGTCACTGAAGAATTCAATTTGCAATTCAATGAATGTATAATCAAATTAGTTAAGCTTTCGAAGAGAATGTATTAATCCAGCGTCACAGATGCGAAGTAAGTGATGAAAATATGATTAAAATTAATTAAAGTTCGAAGAAACTATACTATCTCCAGCATCACTAAAAGATGCAATGCGATGAGTATATAAATTAGTTGAAGTTTCGCAGAAAATGATTAAATCCAACAGCAATTCAACATTAAGTGAAGAATGTTCGAGATTCGCACCATAGCCTCAATCTTCAACATGTATTCTGACACACTGCATCAAATATCAAACCACATTTAATAACCACGATGACAAAAACTATCAGCGTTTATTGATTAACTGTATCAATCTCCACCATCAACTCCTGTAGATTTCCGACGAAATGAGATCACAAAACAACACGTATGACGTATAGTTGATGAAAATAGCAGCTTCGACCATCTGGTACACAATTAAAAGGAAATTCTTTCCATTTGGTTTTGTATTTTTACAAACAAAATTAATTACAATCGTATACAATATTCGGTAGTTACCAATCAATGGTACGTCTTCTTGTTCTTCTTAAAATTATATTATTGTACACATTTAAACAATATCTTAGATTATACAAATTATTAAATTAATTTTAATTTACAATAATTAATGACTATATTGAACAAAAACGGAGAACACAAAAGTCAATTTTTTAAGTTAATCAAACAGTGAAGAAGAACAAAATGACAGAATGCACTGTCATTCATACCTTCATTTTAACGCCAAGTTCTCTCCCGTGTCAGGCATTATAACTAATTTTACTCAATAATTGCTAACAAACTGAGCAACTTTCTTTAAGAGATACAACCATGGTGTACTATAATATCTTGGCGGTTTTCTGATTAATTTTTCGAATACTGTGATTTTTGTATAGCTTTGGTGTGACAAGGGGCATATACGAAATTGAAATCGCTTCGTTTTTATCAGAAAAGTATTGTGCATAATTCGGTTTTTTTTAATGTCTTTTTTAGCACAATATAAAATATTCTTTATTTATGCTGTGTGTCTCACACCTACTTTTTGAGCTAAATCAGTGACTTTTCATTTCATACCCAAGTTGCGCTATTAACCAACAGGCTGCGGACGAAAAGTCTCCTCGTCAACTTGCTTTTCAATCTAGTTGTCAATTCATTGAAACGTCAATATATTTGAAAACAGTTATTTAAAAAAAATGAAAAATAATTTAAATTTATACAAAAGAAAATATTCGGTATGGTGTAAGTATTTTAGAAAAACAAGCTCCCAAATACAATTTCATCATCATCCTCCATTATGACAATGTTTACAAATTTTGACATTTAAATAAATTCTAATATAAATATGAGGTCAGTCACAGGTTGTACGTTTGATACGAGTGACATATATGAAAAGAAAAGTAAGTGATTTAGCAAAAAATACTAGTGTGAGGCACACTGCATTAGAGTCTTGAAATAGACATAAAAATCAATAAAAATCATAATCAACTAAAGAATCAGAATCAAAAATCAACTAGAGTGGAATAGTGAAAATTTAAAGATTATTCGGCTTAGTTTTATAAAGAATAGTATATGAATTTTCTTTACACTTCTGAGAGCCAAACTCGTCAGGAAGAACTGAGGCGATACAAAGTTTCATAAGTTAGTCATTCTATTAAAATAATTAACAGTAAATGGATGGCGTGATATGCGTTGCTTGTATTGTTATTGTTTAATATTTATGTACAATTTTTAAAAATTAACTGCATTCATCAGCACCTTAATACGCATGTTGTTGTAATATCTATTACAAATTCAATTACAAAACTTTATATATAAAAAAAAATTGTTCAAAAAAAAGTTTAGGTACGCTAAAAGTTAATGATTGAAAAAATATAATCCCTTAAATGTTTTTATACTCGTAATATTTGAATTAATAAAACAAATAGAAAAAACATTTGTCAATATTCTTTTATGTCTATTAAAAAGAAACAAAATCTTTTAAGAACGTAGATCTAAGATTATGATTTCATTGTTAAAAAACCCATTAAAGGTACATGCTACAAACCTTTTCCATAAAAAGTAAGCCCCTGAATTATACTATATTTTCAACATCTAAATTAAAAAACTAAATTCTATGGAAGTCTTATAGAAGCCATTATTATTGTAATTACTATCAACGTTATTTTTTGTTTCTTAACATTTAAATTAATTGATTGGACAGCGTGAAGGACAAACGATCGAAGGTCCAGAGTTCGAAACTTGATGCGACCGTAAACTAAAACTTAAATAGTGTTTATAATATTAAAATGCAATATTTAAAAATATACTTTTTTAATATGTTTATTTTCAATTTTTTTATTTTATTAAAAATGCAGAAAATTATCAAGAGGAATTAAATAACATAAAATACATAGCCAGTAAAATGGATATAAACACGAAATAATTGACACATCAAATAGAAAACATAAAAACAAGAAAAATTTACAAACCCAAACAACATTGAGGAATGAAGAAAATTTAGCAGGAAAAAAATACATAGGTGTAAAATATAATAAAACAACATTCAAAATAATGCAAAAAACTTTTAAAAAATAAAGATATATTGCAGCTTACAAAAACAAAAATAAAATAGATAATTACCTAAAAACCAAAAAACTCAAACCTTAGACACAGGTGTTTATAAAATTACCTGTGATGACTGCAGTAAATTTTATATAGGTCAAACGGGGCAAAATTTTTTAATATGTTTATTTTTAATTTAAAAAATTTAAAAATAAACATATTAAAAAAGTATATTTTTAAATATTGCATTTTAATTCAAAAGTGACAAAAGCACACAAACAGTGAATAATATGGAAAACCATTATAACACATATACTATATAATAACATAGCAATAACAATAATTACGTTAAAAAAGTGTAGATATATAAAAAAATTGTAATATTTTTGCTACATTTTTCAATAGCTTCTATAAAACTTCTTAAGATTGCTTAAAACAGCTATTAGAAGCACTTTACCGAAGCTATAACCTGTGAAACCATAAATTCTATTCAGCTTGCATAACTGCTTACAAAAGACCATATCGAATTTATTTCCGAAGTCTTTTACAAATCATAGCTTCATTAAAGGTGGGGAAATTTCTCCAAATGGTCTTTATCGAAACCGCTTAGAAGTTTTAAAGAAACTATGAAGGTGAGGAAGCTAGTTTCGGTAGGACTGTTTAGTGTTTTTAAATAAGTTGAAATGGTAGTTGGGTAACGTTCGCATAAAACGCTGAAAGCGGCCATAATTTCTCCCGATTGACTAGATTGGTGTGCTCTTTCTCGACTATACTTCTTGGACTTTTGGACTATACTTCGTTACAAATTTTGCAGCTAACCTCAAACTGCATTTCATGAACTGCATTTCACCTGTCACTTCTGCTTTGTCGTAACAACCCGTCATTAATCGAGATGACAAAACTTTTACTATAGAAATTTAAATTGGTAGTATTGACAGACTTAAGCCTAGTTAGTTATGGGAATAACATCAAGTCTGGCTGATCACTGAGAAACCATTCGCCGATAATATCTAGATACCAAAAAGTTTTTATGTTGCAAGGTTTTAAATTTATTGTTTTTATTTCAAACGTTATATTTCTCTAAGACTCCATAAAATATAAACATCTCTTTAGCGTAATATTGCTGTAGCCCAATATCACTGATAAAGGGGTGTATGTGGCATAGTTTCCAACTATAAATTTAAACTGAATTTAAACATAGCAGGTTATTTTTTGTTTTTTTATTCAATGTTAGGCATGTTTAGTGTTAACCAATAAAGATCAACGTCTCTGAATATCCGAAGATACCATGCTAACTAGGGAACTAGGGTTCGAAAGTATTATTCAATTTTCTTTCAGGAATTTATTAACGTTGATCTTAAAGTTTTGAGGATTAAAATTATCAGGAAAGACCCACGCCGGTAAGGCATTCCAGAGATGAGAAACTCTGTTAAAAAAATCGCGTTGAAAAGCGACAGTTCTACACCTTGTCACTTGAACCGTAAAAGGATGGGCTGCTATTGATGCTCTGGTGAAACGCGCGAAGTTTGCTGGTTCAGGCAAAATCGATTTGATCTCCGTAGACGCCCGTTCGTCCATAATATACTTTCAAAATACCGTCAAATCAGCGACGTCTCTTCTATATTGCAAGGAATCAAGCTCGTTAGTAAGAGTCGAGTTGCCGATCAATTTAACAGCTCTCCATTGTATAGAATCAAGACATTTTAAGCTACTTATGTAGGCTCCACCCCATATGTGAGAGCAATACTCCATGCAGGGACGAATAAATGATTTATATATTAAAAGAAGCTGTTCGCTATTAAAAACCTTACGACAACGACCCAAGAATCCTAATTTTTGAACAGCGTTCTTAGCTAGGTTAAAAATATGAGAATTCCATTTCATATTATTTTCAATCTCAACTCCTAGAAGTTTAATAGATTCTTTCTCTTGAAGATCATTTGAATCAAACTTTAATAAAAACGGATTAGGTGTTGATAACCTAGAAAAATGACAAACTTGAGTTTTACTTGTGTTGAATTCAACACTGTTAGCAACTCCCCAATCTAAGATGGTTTTTAAATCAATATTTAATGACTCTATCAAGTTTGATCTAGCGACATTAAGATTTGATGGTGCATACAAATTTGGCATTTCATGTGACGCATGAAGTGTGCTATCATCAGCAAAACTATGGATGGGATTAACTGTTGCATCTAGCAAGTCATTAATATAGAGAAGAAAAAGAGTAGGTGATAAAGCGGAACCTTGAGGAACACCAGCATTAGTTGAAAAGATATTCGATGAAACACCATCAACATTGACCCGAAATTTGCGCTCGGAAATAAAGCTTTGTAACCAAGAAATAAGTTGTTCATCTAAGCCGTAGCATCTCAATTTGCAAATAAGATTATTGTGCCATACTTTATCAAATGCTTTGGTAATATCAAGAGCAACGCCAAAAGTCTCACCATGGTTTTCAAGCGACTTGTTCCAGATATGCGTGACATAAGAAAGTAAATCTCCCGTCGCTCTTCCTTTACGGAATCCGTATTGTCTTTCTTTAAGTAATTTTGACGACTCTAAGAAGCTCATAATATTAAAATTAACATATTTCTCAAATACTTTAGAAACAACCGACAAAATTGATATAGGTCTATAGTTTCTTGGATCCGTTTTAGCACCTTTCTTTGGAACTGGTTGTCACTAGCCATTTTCCATATATCAGGAAAAATTCCTTTCTTATATGACAGATAGAAAATTTTAGTTAGGATTGGTGCTAACTCCTTAGCAAAAGTTTTAAGGATAATTGGAGGAATACTATCAGGTCCAGATGCCTTATTAGTATTGATTTGTAAGAGCATTTTCCGAATGACATTTTTACGAAAAATTATCCGCCCCATTTTGTTAGAAATTCTAGGAATTGGTCTAGGTAGGAAAAACATTAAAATTTAAAGATATTTAGCTTGGATTAAATTGATATTGAATTTAAATTGAATTCATATTGATATTTGATTGATTTTAAAATTAACAAAAAAAAATCAACTTTTAGGATTTATATAAAAAAATACATACAATCAAAAGAAACAAATTAGACCAAACTACTAAACCTAGTTATAACAAAACAAATTTCTTAAAAACAACCAATCTTATGAATAATTGACGACAAACTGCTTTCCCAAAATATGAACCATTTATTGATTTATTAATTATTCCTTTATTAACTATAATAAAACGCTAGAAAATTTTGTAAAGCACTTATCTAAAAAAAATCCAAAATTATTATTAAATACATAAATTTATGATAACCAAAACAAAAATATATACAAAATTAACCAGAAATTAAAATTTACTTTAAAAATAAATGAAAACTTAAACCTATATTGTGAGCAAACATGGTTTACGGATAAGCCAGGCAAGCAAGAACATCTAAGGGGAGCTCTGGACCAAACAGAAGATTGGTAAACGATAAAAATTACGCAACAAAATATATACAAGAGAGTTCCAATTCATGTACCAAAATTTTCCACATCTGAAAATGATAATGGGACTTTGAGAGATGTAACTAAAATAAGGTAGGTCTAGTTTATTTAGAACTCGGGGTGGTTGGCTGGTCCAGAAATAAGAACAAAACAATTTTAAGATAGAACAATACCGAAAACTAAAAACAATAATAATATGATTACAACTTTTCAGCGCTGTCACTCCAGTGTCGAATATAAGGTTTGACCAAGGGATTTAGGATAAGGAAGGAGTATTAGGAGTTTAGGAATAATAGTTTCTCTCGATGACGGGCAACAGCTTTTAGCTGTGGTCTACGTGTACTGCGGAAGCAGCCGTACTGTTGGACCACATCGATGAGAACCCACTTATGAACCCAAGACATTCTGTTCAACGGCAACCGACATTAAAATCTGCTACAGCAGAGCCTCTTGCGCACAGTAACTCTTCGAGACGTTTCACTGACCTAACACACACAAAACTACAGCATTTATATAAAAAAACAACAAAACACAAACCGGACGTATTCGCGATAAAACTACGTTTTACAGCCCAGCAAACTCGTCCAACGGCCAATAAATAACCTTAACCTAAAACCAAAAAAACAAAACTTTACGTTAGCTATGTCCGCGATGAAGCATCTCGAAGCTATTCAACAACTGGAGAAGCACGCTGTCCTCAGCAAAAAAAAACCGAAACAAAAACATAGTGCTCCCAGTTCGACGATTCCAACAAAATCAGTGATCAGCTGATCGGCTGGCATCATCAAGAACTTAGAACACTCTAGATAAATTAGAATACAATCCACCATATACGTTGATCATCCCACTTGAAAGTGTATTATTGGATGACATTCATGTATGATGGAGAACCCCGTCAACAGACTCTAGCACAAGATAAGTGCCGTTAGAGCACAATCCTGAACTATCAGGATATCCGAATGTCATCACCTGCAGCATTTGCACGACTATCGCTCAGAGAGGCGTGGGAAATTTGGTGATGCCCATTCCAGATCAAGAGAGCTGACATTCGAGAAAGAGAAAATACAAGACGACCTTCACATGATGAATACCCTACTTATCCCCTCACTGCTAAGAAAAGATTAAATTAAAAGAACATATTATTATGGTAAATACATAGTAATAATCTTTATTAACAGTAAAATTATTTAAATTCTATGTTAATTATAAACCTTTGTATACTGATTATAATATTAAAAATCTAAGAAAACAATAAAGAATTAAAGAAAATAGTCAAGACCACATTAATTTACTACGAAAATTTGATCCCTGTTGTTTTGTTTACGTTGGTTGATGGTACGCCGAGCTCGTCGTTGCCAATCCCAAAAGAAGAAATCTAAAATTAGATAAAAGAAATTTACACCGCAAATCACACAACACGTACGGGGAATACAACCTGACTGTAGTCTTTGTATTCTGTTCACTTAACTAAATGATTAATTAACAAATTTAATAAATTAATAAATTCAAATGACTATAATAAACACATATATAACCTACAAAAGAGAGATCATTATTATAATATACATTCACAAACAGATTTGAATGTCGAACCTAATATGTATATGAATCATAGGGATTAATAACTATAAATCAATAAATAAGTACCGAACTATATAAATAAGTACACTGCACTATATAATTCAAATATTTGTACAAATTACATCAATAAATTACTCTTAGTTTCAATAAATACTGAATGTCACTAATCAGACAGGGCATTAGGTACTTCACTAACTAAATTAATTTTATCAAACCAATATCAGATATGGTACTAAAATTTGTCCATCGAATAAACAAATTAATAATTACCATGAATCTAACAAAAATTATCAATATCACAACTTCAATAAATTCTCTTAATTAGCCGGTTCACAAGAACAATAAATTTAATTAACGAAATTTTCCTATCTAATACTATATTAATTACTTACAATAAAATTAACAGCTATATAACATAAAACTGGTATATCTTCATTATACATGCTTTTTGGTTGACATCACTAATATTCTTCTATCCTCCGTATCGATAAAGGTTAAGTTAAACTGGTTTTTCCACTAAAATATTTTATTACATCCAAGCTTCCAGGTTTTCAGATATTTACAAAAAAGTCCACCAACAAATTGAGTTCCGTTGACAATAATGAACAAACAGATGATTTTAATCCCAACTGTACGTATATGTATGTTTGTTCACAGCTGATTGAATGATTTGAATAAACTTGCTGGTAAAAGCAACTATAATTTACTGCCGTGAAAATATATGTGCTTTTCACCATGATACAAATTACTAATAATTATGATGTATACTGCCATGAAACTATATGTTCGTTTCACAAAGATTTCAATTGACTGCACATCTTATCACTCCATACGGACCAATTGTATTAGTTTTATTCTTCGATAACCACAATAATTATATTCTTCCTAACTAAACTAATAAAACAATATCACAACTATGGACTATGGTTACTTTGAATTTATTTTAAATTAATTTTAAGTTACTACTCTTTACTAGGTCTGAAACTTCAATGTCTAATCAATAATATTTTTCGTTTTTACAACAATTACCTACGGGATTTTAATTAATTTTTGATATAAAAAATAGAAATAACCAGGAAGGTCGTCAACATAATTAATTCAAAAAAAATCTTGTTTGATTTTTATATTGTGCAGTGGTTTGCAACCTATATATTACATGGAAATTATTTCATTGTGCAACTTAATCGTCACAAGACCTACGGGTCTAATAATTGAGCTTTACTTGGGCGCCACTGTAACGATTAGCAGTGCAGCCTATGACCACCAGATGGAAGCAAAGATTGCACTAACTGACGTTATAGATTTTGTCCACCTAGTTAGTACCCGGACCCGCTTTTTCGATTTGGCTCAGACGTGTATTTGGTCGTGGGTTGTCCGGTAACTAGGTGGTCCTAGTAGTAAGCGGTATAAATATAGAACAACATATACGATATTATAATGAGACTACCATCCCTACTTACCGTCAAATCCAATAAACCACGTTTTCACCCGTTCATTCCTTTGTGGAATGCATTGCACTCGCGATGAATTTACATTTTCAAAATTACTTGAAAGTGGCAAAAGTCAAAGTCATGGGTGTCACTACCGAGAAGAGGATCAAGTAACACCACTGCCATTTAAAAAAAAAACAAGAACAACCAAAAACAAATTAAATAATTGGTTTCTGCTTCAACCATCAAAACAATTAAAAGTAACTAAATGATAAGATTGCCTTACCTTGCCTTACCTTTTGGAATCCTGCAGTTTGTTCTCATTCTTCAGTAATTTAACTAGTAGTTTGCTCTCCTTATTATTTTCACTTAAATATTTAACATTGAACAAAACAATTGAACTAGTGGTTTGCTTTAATTATTATTTTCACTTATTCTCCACAAAAAAAAAAAAATTCTAAATAAATGAAACCAGCAGCCAAATTCTGTAATTGTGAAGCGGTGAAGTGATAAGTTTTTTAATGAAAAGAAACGAAGAAATTTTTATCACTTCACCGCTTCACAGTTACAGAATTTGGCTGCAGATATGACAACTATAATTATACCAAAACAAACAAAAACAAGAACGAAAGAAAAACAAACCAAAACACGACTATGACTATCCGAGTCCAGTGCCACTTTTCGAGTCCCGACCAACGATTTTCTGCCTCTACTCGAAACCTCGGTTTAATATGAGCTTTTTATAAAAATGCTCTTAGTCGACAGAAAAAATAAAAAAATTCCAGCAAATTAAAAAGACGTTGGGAATAAAAAAACAAGAATTAACTTAAGTGAAATTTGATTAACACTTAAGTTAATGAGTATTTTAATATAAATTATGTTTTGCATAATTTGCAAAACTGAAACCTGGGAAAATTTTAGTATAATTTAAATGCTGTTTTGAATAATTTGCAAAACCGAAACATGGGAAAATGTGTTGAAAATTGATAGGATGTCATGTAATGAAGAGCTTTTTCATTGGCGAACCAATGAAGCGGCATAGCAGGTCGCGTAACTAATTTAGGTTTTGTTTTTGTGCTCCGGCTAATCACAGTATGGAGTTCAATTGGTAAACCCTGCTACTCCAATACAAATACAGACATGTACGCGAATTACGTGAATATACAGAAATGGATAAAGTACGAATGAAAAAAAATGAGACTCTGGCGACCCCTTTTGCAAAAGAACCGCGAGCAGCACGTTCAACCCCACATTCACTCCCTTACGCCCACACTCTCACGCTTCATGCACGCTCGCATCCTCCCACACACCCACACTTACTTTCAAACACCCATGTCCACATAAACACTCATATAGTGAAGCAAGACAATTAAGTACCAAGCAATGTGGTAATTGTAGTGAATTGGTAGTAATTAGAATAAATTGTATTGCTGCCCGTTGATCCTTCTGATCCAGTTCGTAAAATAATGCCATCGCGTGTAACCCGACAATCAAATCATAGAGTACGGGAGATCTGCACCCTCTATCTTGAAAAGAAACAGCCCATATGAATGCACATCGGCAAATCCGATCACACTCTCCAGCGAACTGTAGTTGGTGTTCGGTGTGGTTTACAGAAGTTCCAGGCCAACTCTATCACAGCGGATCAGCAGTGATATAGTACGTCGGTTACGATTACAACGGCTTGAATGCCTCCCTTATAAGCCAGTTACAGATTGCCTAGGACTTATTAGGACTTAAGCACCAATTCCACAATAAGATATTAAATTAGAACAAAAATATTTTAATTATAATTGTTTTTGATTTACATTTATATTGTCTCGCATCTATTCCCCACATGATTTTACACACGCGCATCGACAAACACGCCCACATTCATCCATATGTACACCCATTCACTCGCATTCGCACCTTTACGTTATAAAAAGTAAAAAGAATAATTACAGTTCACTCACCCCATGGTTATATCCGACAGGCCTCAAAGTCCTAACGTTTAGCCCTCCATCAGCGATGAATATTCCAGCAGGTAAAGTATTAACCGATGAATAGTTGAATAATAATGGTGTAAATGTTGCGCCGCAATAACTAGGGCGATTGTTGATAAGTTACATAAATATTGGGTAAATGTTGTAGAATTGTTGCGCCGCAATAACTAAGGCGATTGCTGATAAATTACATAAATATTGTATAAAGGTTGCATGAATGTCGCGCCGCAATACCTTGGCGATTACTGATAACAAGATATAATTATGGTATAAATATTGGATGAATGTTGCATGAATGTTGCGCCGCAATACCTGGGCGATTACTGATAACAAGATATAATAAAAAATAGTATAAAAATTGTATATGAAGGTTGCGCCGCAATAACTCAGGCAAATACTGGTAAATGGAACATGAATATTAACAATTTTTCTTTTGCATTTCGTTGTTGCTTTATTTGGATTGATTTTTGTATTTTATTTAACTTAAACTTTTTTTTTTGTTCTTCTTTTAACTGAATTAATACATTTTTAAAAACTATGACATATTACTATTTTAATTTAATTACAGGAACTAGTAAATGAACACAAACAAATGAAACCAATTTTTCTATTTTTAATTTTTTTACACTAATGAAATTGTTGAGATCAAAATTTTGGATAAAATTTTTACCATTTTAAGTTAATTACATGATCTGATAAATTTATCTCAAACAATAACAAATTTTTCTAATTTTAATTTTATTACACTAATGAATTTGTTGCGATCAAAATTTGGGATAAAAGTAAGTTAATTACATGATCTGATAAACTATCTCAAACCATAACAAATTTTTCTATTTTTAATTTTTTTACACTAATGAATTTGATGAGATCAAAATTTTGGGTAAAATTTATACCCTTTTAAGTTACTCACGTGATCCATTAAATGTTCGTGAATAATAGCAAAGCTTACATTTTTAATTTAATTACGCTAAGGAATTTTTCTTCTTTGGTTTGTTTTGTGAGACCAAAATTTTGGATTATATTTGACTATTTTAATTTTTAATCACAGAATCTAACACTTTTCACAGACAATTCAAAATTTTCTAGTTATAATTTAATTTTAATCTTTTTACCACAATTTAATTTAATTTGTGTTAATAATAAGAAATTTGCTTGTGCACCAGATGTCAAAAATAATCCAATAAGAAAACATCAAATATCATACTAAGAGAGAGAAAACTCGATATCGTCATCTCTTATATAGGCATTTAATATCGAAAATTGAACTACAAAGTTTTTCGAAAGTGAAACCTACAGAATATTGTTAGTACATTTTCCGTTTCAAAACAAATGCTGGTTGTTATTTTGTAACCCACAAAATTGCAAGATAATTTCACGAAATATACTATTCCCATCGCGTTTGAAGGTAATAGAATAGTTTAAACGTATGTACAATCGACTTTATGATGATTTCGTATTATGAAATAATAACTTACAAACGTGTTACAGTAGAATCTAGATTTATAACGGAAAGAGAAATTGATAAAAATACCTATATAAGAAATATAATACGTTTTGAAAACAATTGCAAAACTGGTTGTAGGATTATAAATTTTTGATATTAAGACGATTGGACAAATATGGAAAGCTATTTGAGGTTTGAAAACATTTAGAGCAACTACGGTTAGAGACCCGGAGAATTCAAATACATGTAGTATGGTGAAGCAACGCCGGTGGAAACGCAGTGTGAACCAATATTAGGGAATTGTAAAACAAAAGGTTATTGATAATTGTTTTATGCTGAGAATAAATATGTGTAACGAAAACGATAAGAAAATATGACTATAGATTATGAACGAGAAATTGTTATGAACTACGCATGATCGGTAAAATGGCGGTATGAGAGGAAATGGAAACTACATGAATCTTTGACTGTACCACACTACGTCCCCATAGTCCAGGCTATACATAACAGTAATAAGACATCGAAATTAACAAATTAAAATTTTCTGGAATAACAAGAACTTGCGACGATGGGGATATGATAAGTTTTTGACACGAAGGTAGTATGTCTGGGATTCTCTTCGTCACACTTGGGCCGCTTATTTTGAGAATCTTCTCAACTTAAGTGACCAGCAACAAGTCAGGCAACGAGCAAAGCTTATTCGTGCGTCAAAAGTACATGGAGACGAACCAACCAAAGAGGAATTCAAAGCGGCGCTGTCAAAATTAAAACGCAATAAAGCACCTGCTAACGCCAACATAACATTCGAAATGATTGTACATGGTGGCGAAACTCTATCCTCAAGATTGTTTGAACTTGTTCAAATGATCTGGAGGACTGAAACCATGCCACAGGACTGGAACACAGCTATGCTGATACCAATTCATACAAAAGGTAATCGCCTACAATGTGCAAACTACAGAGGAATCGCTCTCCTTTGCATAGCATATAAGATCTTTTCCTACATTTTGCTATCTAAAATCAATTCTTTTGCTGAACAACTGTTTGGAGAATATCAGTGTTTCCGGTGGGTCCGAGGTACCACCGATGCACTTTTCTAGATAAGGATGGTTCTGGAAAAGTGTCGAGAGTTCAACATATCTGTGCACCAACTTTTCATTGGTTTCAGGCAGGCCTACGACTCTCTCAAACGAGAGACTCTATGGTCTGCTCTGTTGTCAATGGGAATTCCTAGTAAACTGGTATCACTATGCAAAATGACAGTACAGAACTCTAAATATCAAAAATTTTTAAAGTCGACTCCGGTTTAAGACAAGGTGATGCTATCTCTCCTATACTTTTTAATTAAGCGTTGGAACATGTGTGCCGTCAAAAGAAACTTCTGACTAATAACAATATCTTGTCAATAAACTCAGTGCAGATGATTGCTTACGCTGATGATGTTGTCATCCCCGGCCGAAGTGAAGCTGTTATGTGTGAGTCTTTCAAGTCGGTCTTGGTCTGCAAATTAACTGCAATAAAACCAAACATATGAATGTTTCAAGAGAGACTGAGAAGAAAGATTTGATGTGCGGCGATGAACGGATTGAGGGAGTTGAATCTTTTAAATATTTGGTATCAATGCTTAACTAAAACAACAGCATACTTACAGATATAAAAGCTCGAATCGTTGCAGGTAATCGAACTTTCTACTCAATGGTATCTTGATTTTTTAGGTTTTTATTGAGTTTTTTATGGGATATGCCATGAATTTTCAGTACAATGTTTTACCGAATGAGTAAAAAATCGACCATATTCTCTATTCAGTCACAGATAACTAGCTTCGCTCTTGGGCAATATTGATTTTTTTGACAAAATCTATATTTAATCCATACAGGTGAATAACCTCTCACGTAACCTTTGACCTCTAAGTTAAACAAATTATCGATGTTCTTGAATTTTCGATTTTATCATCTGTATGAATACACTATTTATTTAATCAACGATGGCAAACAGGTTGAGACCCAATTCTTGCCCAGTACTAACCCAAATTTTAAGACTATTAAGAACATTAGAAAAATACAAATACATATATAGTAAAAGAAAACTAAAATCTTGAACAAATTAAAAATTAAAAAGTCGGACAAGTGCGAATAAAATTCGCTCGCCAAGGGTTCCGTGAATGTAAAAGAACACAATATCAAAAATAAAGGACATAAAGTTATGTTGTAAAGTCTTTATATCGCCAGACTATGGACGCATAACAGAATAAATGTTTAATCGTAAACGTCAATAGTAAATGTGAATCACATCGTCATTGATCAAAAATATTACTTGAGGATAAATCTTATCCATAGCTGTTTATGTTAGCTAAATAAAGATTTAACCAGTATTTTAATCAGCGTCAAAATATAGGGTGGTATACATACACTTAAAATAGCCCTTTTTTCATCAATAACTAAAAAACTGTGCATCGCAGAATTCTAAAAAATATTGAATTGTTTCTTAAATTAAGTGTTCTTTCATGTGACACCCCACTCGTTTGATTCCAAAAAAGTTTTTTTTGAACTTCCCACACGGGATGTGTGATGCGGGATGCGAAACACACAGAAATATAATTATTTGAGAGTTCGCTAAAATTTTCGTTCAAAATATAGCAAACTTCCTGTCTCTATGAATTTTTTCTGTCAATCAGTGTCGTAACGTAGGGGGGAACGGTCTGGAATTTGCACATTTTTTAGAATAACTCAAAAACTGTGTACCGCAAAATTCCCATTTGAGAGTTCGCTATATTTTTCGTTCAGAGTTTAACAAACTTCCTGTCTCTGTGAATTTTTTTCAAATTTTTCTGTTAATTAGGCTCGAAATGCAAGGGGGGGACCAACTTTTTGTGTCACTTTATTGATAATAATTCAAAAACTGTGCATTGCAAAATTCTAAAAAAAATTGCAATATTTCTAAAATCAAGTGTTTTTTCAAATGACACCCCACATGACCTGGTTTTAAATGATGTTTTTACCCGTTAACATTCCCACCCCTTTAATAAATATAGTTATGAGTGTCTGCCACTTTTCTATATTTTTCATTAAAAACCTACTCAATTTTCTATCATTCCAAATATATTTCAAAATTTTCGATGAAGTAGGGTCGGAGTTAATCGGGGCAATAAAACATCCCGAAAACGTCATTTTTCAAAATTACACAAAAAATGGTGAGTTGTAAGATTCCAAAATATATTTTAAATAATGCTTAAATGAAGCCCTTTCATATGATACCCTACTCGTCTCGCTAAAAAAATGTAGTTTTCAAAGGCATAACATCGTACCTCCTTAAAACAAACGAACACAACTTTATTTCTTTTTAACCCGCCATCTTGTGTAGATAGGTTAGTTTTATAAGTACCTCCAATTTTAAGTTAATCATATTAATGGTTCACGAGATAATCGAAATAATGTGAAAAAACACGTTGTACTCTCACCAATAGTGTTCC
>CAVNZG010000067.1:0-84281 GCA_963693315.1 Diogma glabrata
CATGTATAACTAGTTGAACTTTTTCCTAAAAATAAACCGGGAGCAAAATGTCCCAGACGAATCCAGTGTATGGGAACCTCTTAACAAAATTACATTCACATTAATCTATCATTTAAACATGGTAATATGAATAATACGAAATTAATTTAAAGTACAAAAAGTAAAAAAAAAACCTAACCTTATTAGTGTTGCAATTTGATTCCAACTGTTGCCGTTGTTCGTAGAATATTTGAATACACAATTCTGTAGCTGTCCATAAAATGTAAAAGCTGTTCGTTTAAAAAAACAGCGGATATGCAATTTTCTTTATGATATCATCATTTCTGTTAACAACATCAGTCACATGTAACAGAACGTCAGCCTCTCGTCCATATAATACTTTGCTCACCACTAAACAAACCAATGTCAATGCAGCAAGTAAATATTTCCTTTCTGTACTCTTCCACTCTTTACCAATTAAAATTTTTTGATAGAACCCAGCATAGTAGTTGATATTTGATTTCAATCACTTCCTCGTTATTAAACCTCTCATCATTTAGATGTTCTAATGTTGGCACAGTTATTGTTGGATATATTGACACCTGTCCTTTAAGAATATAATCTTCATTCAACGATTAAAGACAACAATTATCTTTCTATGAATTAAAAATAAAAAATATAATTGAAATTGTCAGCAAAATATCAGCTTTTTGATGAACAAACAGAACATAAATCACTGTAAACTACTTAGCGGAGTGGAATCTTCCATTGTAATTAAAGCCAATAAATAATGCTTTCTCAGAACAGTTATTAAAATTAGAAATTAATTTCAACAATTAAACAAAACGACATTGGAATTTTTCTTTTATTTTTTTCAACACAATTAACTGTTTTATTAAATTACATATATAGATATGTACATGTAAAAATTGAACTTTTATTATTTTTGAGAGAAAACATAAAGATGATGTTTTCAGTTTTTAATTTAAAAATCGAATGAATTGACAAAAATGTGATTTTTTTTCAGACATTGTCTAAATGAAAAAATGAGAAACGAAGATTGAGCAAAACTGAGTAATAAATCTCTGTTCGTTAAAATTGAAAATAAAATTGGTGCGTTCGTTTATTTTTTATAATTGTAATTCGAAATTGAACTGACCGTTGGAACATTTGAAATTATTATTAATGTAAAAATGAACTGAAATTATGGAAATAAATTTTTATTGAATTGGAAAGAGAAGATGAATTGGTTTTATTATTGTTTAGGCGAATATCACGGACGTTACACCATGAATTCAAGGTAAAAATCAAGATATTTACCCTTGAAATCACAAAAACGTCGTCACCCCCTCTGCATCAGAAACCATCGAACTACTTCCCACAACTAATCTGTATCTGGGATCGAGTTATCAATGGTGACCAACGCCAGGGTCGATGATCAATCTCAATACTCATGAAGGTCCTAGGAACTATCAGTGAGCGCTGAAACAGACCATCCATCCATCTAACGTCAGCACCATTGAAACCTTGATACAACCAGTAATATATAGTACTGAAGATGTGAACCCCAGAGACGACAATCAGCCAGAGGAACAACCCTACCTAACGAAAAGACATCATTCCCTGATGTCTTTCGCGTGATGGACTCCAAGATTCTTACCGCTCATATCTGTGCACTCATAGAGTGCATTTCCAATCTTAGTCTTAATCATCGCAGGTAAGAACTTTGGAGCCAATTTTGCCGAGAATTTTTTTGTAGCGTCACTCAAATGATGTTGCCGTACAAACACACGTTGTTGTGGTTGAAAAGTCCGTAATTTAGATCGCAGGTTGTACTGATGTTGCGATTTTTTGAAAGCTGCTTTTAAATTTAGTTGAACCCGGTTCCGAAGCAGAGTCAAATGATCAGAACGTTCTAATTCCTCACCAGCATCTTCACCAAGCTGGTGTAGTGATCTCAACAAATGGTAAGTATTTCCATCCGAGATTGGATGTTGACCAAATAATAGATAGTACGGTGAGTACTTGGTAGCAGAATGTACTGCAGCCCGCAGTGCATATGCGATTTCACCAATTTGTGAGTCCCACTTGGTATGTTGACCTTTAATGAACGCTCGAATTGCAGCTAGAACTGACCTATTGACCCGCTCTGACGCGTTACCTTGAGGACTATAGACACCGGTCCTAATGTGTTTAATGCCGAAATCTGACAAAAGACTTTGAAAGTTCCTACTAGTGAACTGTTTACCATTGTCACTGTGTAGAAACTCTGGTACCCCATATGTAAGAAACACTTCATTCCTCAGAAAAGCATTCACCTTCGGTGAAGCTGCGTTTCTAAGTGGTTTCAGTAGTACAAACTTCGTAGCATGATCCAGAACTATCAATAACACCGTATTCCCAAGTGTAGAACGAGGGTACGGTCCCAAAAAATCTATATAGACTCTCTGCCATGGACGTGCTGTTTCGAATTGATATTGCATCGGAGGACGCAAAATCTGATTCGTGGCTTTTGTTTGTTTACATGTGTCGCAGGACACAACATAGTTGTGTACCTGTGACGCCATGCCCGGCCAATAATAAAGACGTCGAAGTAATTCTAAAGTCTTTTTAACACCTCCATGAGCAGCAGTACTATCATCATGATGTTTCTGAATCATGTTGGAAGTCATCGGTTTTGGTACCCAGAGTTTCCACACAGGAACATCATTAGGTATTGCATCAGGTCTTGGCTCAATACGTATGTACAGCTTATCATCCACGACTTTGATTGAAGGAAAGTCCTTGGGTGATGATTGAACTTTAGCTATCATATCCGTATATTCGTTGTGCCGATAACCTTCATTGTCGATTTTAATGTCGTTAATGTGATGTGTTAATGCTTCCATCAATTCCTCGTGTGTATCGTCATAAAGACGAGATAGAGCATCAGGGACTATATTTTGGGTACCTTTTTGGTGGACAATGGTAAAATCCATATGTTGGAGTTTTAGGCTCCACCTAGCCAGACGACCACTCAAGTCTTTCTGTGACATAAGCCACTTCAGACTTGAGTGATCAGTCACTATTGTGAATCGGTGACCTTCAACATAGCCCCTGAATTTCTTCACACTCAGAATTGCCGCAAGACATTCCAGCTCAGAAACCGAATAATTTCTCTGAGCTTTATTAAGTTTTTTCGACATGAAGGCTATCGGACACTCTTGACCGTCTTCGTCGATCTGATACAGTACACTACCTATCCCTGTCAGACTCGCATCGCATCTAATAAAGAACTCTTTATTATAATCAGGGTTTACTAATACCGGTGCTGTAGTCAGCAATCGTTTTAAATTTTCGAAAGCAGCTTGCGCTTCCAATGTCCATTTCAATTTTCCCGAGCTCTTCTTCAATAAATCTGTAATTGGTGATACCACGCTTGCATAGTTTGGTATGAAACGTTGGTACCAACCAGCCATTCCTAGTAAACGTCGTATTTGTTTTACTGTAGATGGAGCTGGGTACTCTGCTACAGCTCTTACCTTGTCAGGGTCTGTTCGAAGACCATCTTCACCAACCAAAAATCCCAAATATTTCACCTCTCTCAGAACAAATTTACTTTTCTTGAGGTTTATTGTTAACCCAGCCGCTCTTAACAATGAAGAGACTTTGGACAGCAATTCCATATGTTCCTGGAACGTGGAAGAGACTACCAATAGATCATCTAAATAAACAAAGACATTTTCGTGATATTGATGTGGTATCACTTTGTGCATTAGCCGACACATTGTCTGGGGAGCATTGCACAATCCAAAGGGCATAACCCGGAATTGATACAATGGACGACCAGGCACTGTGAAGGCTGTCTTGTCTCTAGATGCTTCTGCCAGAGGAATCTGCCAGAAAGCATCTTTGAGATCAATACTTGAAATGTACTTTGTGCTATTTAGACGACCTAGTAAGCCATCAATCAAGGGAAGTGGGTAAGCGTCCTTTTTCGTTAGTGAATTGACGCGACGGCTATCAATACATAATCTGTTTTTACCAGATTCTTTTTGTACCAAAACCACTGGCGAGCACCAAGAACTGTTAGACTCTTCGATCACGCCCATTTGAAGCATTCGGTCAAGTTCGGCATAGACCTTTAGTTGAACAGCCGGCGATGTGGGATAGTGCCTCTGTTTAACAGGTGCATTATCACCAACATCGATAACATGTTCAACCAAAGAAGTCTTTCCGAGTCCAGACACTTCAAATGACGGGAAAGAATCCTTGATCATATCCAGTTCATGTTGCTGATCAGTGGTGAGGTTGTGTGTATTTAAAGTTATTGGCTCTGTACGAGTCAGTTCACTAACAAAAGAAGGAACAATACCGAATTTCTCCCAGAAATCTATGCCCAGGTAGAGCTCTTCTCGTAACCCAGGGACAATATGGAACCGCATTGGTTTAGTGGAGCCATTCACGGTTATTGGAACTTCTATGTAACCCAAAATTTTATTTGCAGTACCATCCGCCGTACGAATACACGAAGTGTACTTACGGTAGGTTGTACCTGATGATTCCAATAATTCCAAGGAATTTCTTCCAAGTATTGTGATTGACGCTCCACTATCCAATAGTCCTGCGATATTTTTGTCCAAAATCCTTATTGTCAATCGCGGCCGAGGATCTTTTGTTTCTGAAAGGATAGATGAAATACAAGCTTTACGAAATAATTTCCTCATCCTCCAATATCTAATGTTACGTTCAAGACGTCTAAAATATGTGTGATGTAATGATGGGAAATTAAATGTATTTGATGATTTTATTCGGGTTTCGTTGGTGGTGGGAGATCGTCCTGCGTCGCTACATCTTTCGTCGATTTCTTTGTGCTGTTGTTCGGGCTGTTTTGAATCCATCGTTTCAATATATCCATCTCGATTTAGTTTAACATCCACCTCATAATCATCCATCCGCTGTAGCTCGCTAATTCTCAAATTTGATGTTCTGGTCGGAACTGGTGTGGACCACAAACGTTCAAACTTCTGACATAAAGTCCGAAGTTCATCAATAGAATGTATTGTTGCTACTAGTGTAGCATTCTTGAGCTCCACACTCAGTCCCTCCCGAGCAATCTCTAGCATTTCACGATCAGCAAATGGACGTGCTAAGCGATGGTTTAACGAACCAATCTCCACCAGGTACTCATACACGCTCTCCTTTGACTTTTGTTTGCGGTTCAGAAGAACGCGCAAGATCGCCTTATCATCAGTGAGCGTACCGAAGGTTTGTAGGAGTCCCTCCCTTAGCACTGGGTAAGTCACCACCTCATATTCATGAGTTAAATTCAAATAGTATCTGTCAGCCGCTGCTTTCAGATACCGTGGTATGATAGACCTAAGGTCGTCCCATGACACACGGTCTCTTCTGGCAGCCGCCTCCACTCTATGAATAAACTCATGAACATCAGGAGAGTGACCATCCCCTGTGAAGGTTGGAACCCAATTTGAGTCATACCGACTCAAATTGTTCCCACGAACCCCTCGGTACTCCACTGGTGCTAACGCTGGAGCCGCGTCACGCCATACCTGAGGAGGTTGGTTGTATGGTGGTGGTGCTGTTAGTGGAGCTGATGGATATATTGGTAGTGGTTGTACCAATGCTGGATTATTGTGTGTGTGTTCAGATGGGAGTGATGGACTCAATTGTGGTATTGCAAAGTCCTCGGCTCTCAAACCCGATTGCTGGAAATAAGCCGGTGGTGCTTGATCTGACCGTCTCTGTTGTTGCTGGTTTGGACGATTCAGACTATGTATTGTTTCCGATATTGGCCGTACTGGGATCGGTGTGGATCTCTCATCTGGTTGAAAGGCAGGTGAAGCAGAAGGAGCAGATGACACTCCTGGTTTACTCTGCATAATTGGACGTGTTGATAATGATCCTATTATACTCCAAGCGCGTGACAATTGTGAGATAGCGTAGGTGCGGGCTTCTTGCAAGTCATTGCGAGGACCCAACCTATTTATCCTACCCGTATAATGTAACACTCGATTCGCCAAACCATCCAAGAGGGTCTGATCAATCGGTGACTGAAGTCGTCGTACTTGATTTAAAATAAGTTGTGCTGCCTGCACCACCATTTGAGATTCCTCTATCAAATCTCTCGCATGAGACACTGTTATTGGAACTGACCCATGATCTACATGGTTTCGCAGTTCCTCTGCCCAATCGGCCCCCCCGAAATTCACACCCCGAACCAAACATTCGACCAGCAGTTCGCTGGGTTCTAGACCATAGAACGGATGGTCAACGTCTATTTGGTTTGACATTTTGATGGTAAAACCCGAAAAATTATTTACTCGCAAACGACAACAATGTAAAACCAATTCCCCCAAAAAAATGTAGTTAGTACGATGGGAAAAAAATGAAAAACGCAGAAACGGAAAAAAACAACGAACGCCCAATTCAAAAAAAAACCACAAAAAATATTGTAAAAACCAAATTTACTAAAAGAACGAACGAACTTATGGTTGCACTCAATGTTGCTTCACCTTTCACAAAAATTCCTAAAATATTGTATATGTAAAATATAATTTATTTATTTAATTTCAGATATGCTGAAATTTAAAATGACAAGTACCTAAAATTATTTATTGACGATAGCACCCCTAGGGGAAAATATTTATTTATTTAAATTTAAAAAATAAAAATATTTAAAAAAAATGCTTATTTATTGGATGCACCGTCTTACCTTCAAAATATTTATTTATTTTTTTAAAAAAAATAAAAAATATTTATTTAAATCTGGATGTATTTGCTTATTTACGAAAAATTTGTATTTACTTAAAATTATTTATTCCTAAAAATTTAATTTATTTAATAAAAATTTTTATTTATTTATTCTCAAAAATTTATTGTTTTGATTTAATTTATTTTTTAATTTAATATATAGATAAGAGATTCCCAAATTCAGATTCGTCTGGAGACAACATAAAAGTAAGTATGGTTACAATGACCGTTTTGTTTAGTATTTGAATTATCGCGTTCGCGAGCCCACTCCAACAATGCATGTGAGAACCGACTAGAAAAGCCCCTAACGACCAGATTCTACAGACCAGTATCTCCCCAACCTAACAAAAACAATCGCAACTGTCACGATTAGACCCTAGGCCCATTTCTACTGACCCAGCTGCGGTTGTTCTACCTAAAAATAAATTATCATTAAACTAATGCCAAAGTTGAAGAAAGCTCCCGAACACCAGACTTCAAACCCTAAACTCCATGAAAATTGTCTATTGTAAGCTAAATGTAAAAGTGGAAAAATTTTGAAGTTGTGTCAGGTGAAGCCTCGATCCTGATAAAAAAATAGATTGGTTCTCCTCTTCATTTCGTTAAAGAAGCTTCTGTGCAGGGAATGGTACTACTGGTTTGTACCTAAGTTCAGACCAGCAGTAGTCATCCCCTTATCACCAGAAAACTCCTTCTGAAATGAAAAGAAGAAACCAATGAACTTCGATCGCATGACCTAAGGCCAGAGGCGATCTAAGAACATAATTATGTTAAGGGGATAAGCCCCATGGATCCTTTATTAGAGGTACCGCTGGGAAAATTTATTAATTACACACTTGTAATCATTATACAACAACAAAAAAAAATTAACAACCAAAAAAAAACATTCAATTAATTCTAACAAACGCTCAACTGTAGTGGAATGTACAATATTTTCATCGAAATTAAAAATAGTTCGAATCTACCACAACCAAAACAAGATTTCCACCGATTATAGCCATTAGTGGTAAAGAAATTAAAATCATGTATGTATTTCACGCAGGCCAAAATGCATCGTTAAAACGAGCATCAGATTCGAGATCTAATTTATTAATGTATAAATATTTGCCACCGCCACACACAAAAAATTCAAATGGCCAAATCGTTTCATCGGTTTGGTTTCTAAATTTCATCTCGCCAAGAAATAAAATTTTCCGATCTTGTAACATAACATTCTACTCAATCCACTACAACCGCTTCCTATATACAAAATATGTACAAATATGTACAATTCTACAACAATCAACCTACCACATACAACTATTTACAATTAAAACTACAATAATACCACCAAAAAAAAATTTAAAAAAAAAATGTGGACCCAAATCGGTTTTTTTTTCAAATAAAAATCATTTTTTTAAAGGTGCACACAATTCCTAGGGGCCTCTTGTGGTCCCAACCACCGTCGAGGGTTCTCCTTCCTGTGGTTGGATTCGAAGATGGCGCTCTCCTCAGCCAATGTCTCCGCATAAGCGTGCATGACTGAAGAGAACTCCACCTCCTCTTCCAACCACACCGCCTGGCCCCGGCCGACGTTTGCTCCTAAACGAGCCAAAATTCCTGATTGTGTGCATTTTAATCGAAATATTGTAAACTAAATTGAGTATACGAAATATATTGCTGATCTAAATAATTGAAATAATTACTATTGCTAAACTAATTTATTTATTTATTCAGAATTAAATGTACATGAGCAGCATTTAACAGTCATTTAAATTCGTTATTACAACACCCATTGAATTCTCAAAAATTCCTTTTAAATTTATTTCATACAGCATACAGCATCCTAAGTACTTATAGAATGTTTTGTTGTTTATCAAATAGTGAAAAAAAAATTTTAAAAAAAATTATTAGAATTAATGACACAATTCCAACAATAACAGCAATATTTAATATAATTAATTATAAAAACTTGTAAATCCAAAAAAACTGGTTTTATCTAAACCACTGAAACAAAAAAAAACCAAAACTGGTTTTTTTTCCCACCAAAAATTAAAATACCAATCCAGGACTAGTTGGCAACACCCAAACCGGTTGACAACGCCCTGAAGAAAAGCAAAAAAAATTATATTTTCGCCGACAATAAGCTCGTATTCATCCAATAAAACTAAAAATTAATCTATTAATCTAAAGGGTCCCTTTAGTTTCGGCCCACGTATAACTAGTTGAACTTTTTCCTAAAAATAAACCGGGAGCAAAATGTCCCAGACGAATCCAGTGTATGGGAACCTCTTAACAAAATTACATTCACATTAATCTATCATTTAAACATGGTAATATCAATAATACGAAATTAATTTAAAGTACAAAAAGTAAAAAAAAAACCTAACCTTATTAGTGTTGCAATTTGATTCCAACTGTTGCCGTTGTTCGTAGAATATTTGAATACACAATTCTGTAGCTGTCCATAAAATGTAAAAGCTGTTCGTTTAAAAAAACAGCGGATATGCAATTTTCTTTATGATATCATCATTTCTGTTAACAACATCAGTCACATGTAACAGAACGTCAGCCTCTCGTCCATATAATACTTTGCTCACCACTAAACAAACCAATGTCAATGCAGCAAGTAAATATTTCCTTTCTGTACTCTTCCACTCTTTACCAATTAAAATTTTTTGATAGAACCCAGCATAGTAGTTGATATTTGATTTCAATCACTTCCTCGTTATTAAACCTCTCATCATTTAGATGTTCTAATGGTGGCACAGTTATTGTTGGATATATTGACACCTGTCCTTTAAGAATATAATCTTCATTCAACGATTAAAGACAATAATTATCTTTCTATGAATTAAAAATAAAAAATATAATTGAAATTGTCAGCAAAATATCAGCTTTTTGATGAACAAACAGAACATAAATCAATGTAAACTACTTAGCGGAGTGGAATCTTCCATTGTAATTAAAGCCAATAAATAATGCTTTCTCAGAACAGTTATTAAAATTAGAAATTAATTTCAACAATTAAACAAAACGACATTGGAATTTTTCTTTTATTTTTTTCAACACAATTAACTGTTTTATTAAATTACATATATAGATATGTACATGTAAAAATTGAACTTTTATTATTTTTGAGAGAAAACATAAAGATGATGTTTTCAGTTTTTAATTTAAAAATCGAATGAATTGACAAAAATGTGATTTTTTTTCAGACATTGTCTAAATGAAAAAATGAGAAACGAAGATTGAGCAAAACTGAGTAATAAATCTCTGTTCGTTAAAATTGAAAATAAAATTGGTGCGTTCGTTTATTTTTTATAATTGTAATTCGAAATTGAACTGACCGTTGGAAAATTTGAAATTATTATTAATGTAAAAATGAACTGAAATTATGGAAATAAATTTTTATTGAATTGGAAAGAGAAGATGAATTGGTTTTATTATTGTTTAGGCGAATATCACGGACGTTACACAATATTCATCTTGTCGGTTGTTGCAAAAGTGTTCGAAAAATATATTAACTATAATATTATGACTTATTTGGAATCTTCAAACATTTTTAATGGAAGGCAATATGGGTTTCGACAGGCACGATTGACAGGAGATTTGCTATCTTATGTAACACATGTCTGGAACAAGTCGCTCGAGCACCATGGTGAAACATTTGACATTGCACTGGATATATCCAAGGCCTTTGACAAAGTATGGCATGACAATCTTATATGTAAGATGAGATGTTATGGTGTTGAAGAGCAACTTATTTTCTGGATTCAAAACTTTTTAACTGGGAGAGCGTTTCGAGTAAAGATCGATGGGATATCATCGGAAACATTTTCTACCAACGCAAGAGTGCCTCAAGGATCATCTTTGTCTCCCACCCTTTTTCTTATATATATCAACGACTTGTTAGATTCCACCTTTAATTCCATTCATAGTTTTGCCGATGATAGTATGTAACGATCGCAATAATCGCAAAACAATAATAAAACCAAATTCATCTTCGTTTTCAATTCAATAAAAATGTATTTCATTAGTTTCCATTCATTTTCACATTAACAATAATTTAAAATTTTCTAATACTTAACTGCTAGTTAAATTTCAATTGTACTAAAACAAACGAACGTACTAAATTTTTATTTCCAATTCTAACAAACAGATGTCGTTATTAATCTTTATTGAATTTCTTTTTAGTATTACCCGAGCTATTTTGACATGATAAGATGTCAAAAAGAATGAACAAAAAACACATTTTTGTTTTGAAAATATTGTCTTTCTGTTTTTGGGTCTTCAACCAAAATGTTGAATTGAGATTGTTATTAAACACTCAATAAAACGTATTAAAGAAAAAATACTAATTCCATTTTATTTTGAGTTTAAGAAGAAATTGTTTTAATTTATACAGAAAAAAGGTTAACTTTGTTTTCATTAGTGTGTGATTTGGATGAAATATATATATATTTTTTAACAAAGTGTTTCATTCTGTTATCATTAAGTTTATACTCAATTTATCATAAAGGAAAAAGATTGCTTTATAAAAGTGGCAGTACATGAAAAATAAAGTATCCAATGATGTTATCGAAAGTATGAGTAGTAAGGATAACAGTGATCGAAGCATATTACCACAGTTAGAAACAGTCAAGTGTATGGTGGATTTTCCGGTTGTAGAAACCGTATGGATTTAAAGCAAAATATGAAGTGGAAAGTTAAAGGATTAAAGGCAATGTTCAATTGGGCATTTCGAACAACGAAGGTGTAATTCAGCAGCAGCAACTGATGTTCACAAATTAGTTCATCCAATACAGTTGGTTGATTAGTCAAGGGAATTGGAACACATAGACCAAATCTTCAATCAACAGTTATAAGTTAAGGTACTTACAGTAAATATATTAATTTTTTTTATTTATTCCTCGTTCCCCTTTGGAATGATAGGCTAGATTTTTTTCAGATAATAAGAGATTCCCAAATTTAGGATTCTGTGGGGATAAACGCTATCCCGTAGCAATATTATTAATATTATTTTGTACGAAAGGTCCATACTAACAATCTGGCGCCGAAACAGGGACCGGGGGAATATTTTGGTAATATAATACCGTGATTACGGTGGAGTTTTGTTACCGTTAGGTACGAATTTGTTGTGTTATTTAGAGCTATTTTCGGCGCGAAAAATATTTTTTTTTCATTTTTTTTCATGTATTTGGGCGGTGTCAACCGGTTTGGTTGACTTCGAACTTGTTTGGATAAGAACCAGTTGGGTTTTTTTTATATGTATATTTTTCTTTTACATATATATTAAATATATATAGAATTTTTTCATTTTTTTTAATAATTTTTAAGAATTTCACAATTTGATAAATTTAAAAGGAATTTTTGAGAATTGAATTCAGCGGTAGTTGCAATAACGAATTCAAATGACCATTAAATGCTGCACAGGTACATTTAATTTTGGGATATATAAATATTTACTTGAAGAAGACAAATAATAAGCAATTCTAAGACTTATTAGAATTTGAAAGGAAATTGTATTCTGCTTTCGCATTAACCTTTTGGTCTTTGAGTTCTTGGTAGAGCCAGTGTTAAAAATACCATTATTTGTTTTTCTCTAATTAAATATAATATTCTAAAAGATTGAATTCTAATTCTAACATTTAATTTGGTTTTTACAATAGTGTAGAATTGTATTTGGATTGACACTATATTTCTTACACTCAAAAATGCACACAGTCAGAAATTTTGGCTCGTTTAGGAGCAAGCGTCGGCCGGGGCCAGGAGAGTTGGGTCAGGCAGCGGTTAAGCCGGGTGTGAATGAGGTAGATGAAGTAATGCATGAGATTGTGAGTGAAGTGATGAATGTGGTGAATGAGAGGGAACAGGAAAAAATGAATGCAGAACTGAATGAGAAAAGGAATCAACTATATTTAGAATTGATGGATGACATAGCGAATGAGCAGTATGATGAATGGTTGGATGTAGTGATAAGTGAGATTGTAAATGAGGAAGTGAATGAGTTGGCGGATGGAGTGATGAATAAGGAGATAAATGAGTGGGCAGATGAGGTAGTGCATGGAGTGGAGGAAGTGGATGAGATGAATGAGGAGTTGGTAGGAGAAGTGGTAGTTGATGAAGTGAATGAGTGTGTGGATGAAGTGATGGATGCGCGAGAGAGATATCGATTGAGGAGGCTAGAAAGGGATAGGAAAAGGTGGAGGGAGAAAAAGAGTAGGAGGAAGAAGCAGAAGGCAGCGTGGTTGGCCGAGGAGGTAGAGTTCTCGTCAGTCATGCACGCTTATGCGGAGATATTGGCTGAAGAGAACGCTATCTCTGAGTCCAATCACAGGGGAGAGAACCCTCGACGGTGGTTGGGACCGCAAGTGGCCCCGGGAAATTGTGTGCATCTTTGAAATGTATTTTGTTCTGAATTTGGAAAAAAACCGTTTTGGGGCAGTAATTTTTTTCGGAGACTGTTTTTTTATACTGTCATTGTACATAGTGTATATAGTAGGTTAATTGTTGTATAATTGTACATATTTGTACATATTTTTGGTATATAGGAAGCGGATGTAGTGGTTTGTGTGGAGTGTTATGTTACAATAGCACCAACGAGATGAAATTAAGAAACCAAACCGATGAAACGATTTAGCCATTTGAACTTTTTGTGAGTAGCTTTGGCAAATATTATACATTGATAGGAATCGGATAGTAGATCATATTTAAATATTTATACATTAATAAATTAGATCTGGAATCTGATGCTCGTTTTAACGGTGCATTTTGGCCTGCGTGAAATAAATACATGATTTTAATTTCTTTACCACTAATGGTTATAATCGGTGAAAATCCTGTTTTGGTTGTGGTAGATTCGAACTATTTTTAATTTCGCGATGAAAATATTGTACATTCCACTACAGTTGAGCGTTTGTTAGAATTAATTGATTTTTTTTTGGGTGTTAATTTTTTTATTGTTGTGTAATGATTACAAGTGTGTAATTGATAATTTCTCTCAGCGGTACCTCTAACAAAGGATCCATGGGGCTTATCTCCTTAACATAATTATGTTCTTAGATCGCCTCTGTCCATTATGGACATGCGATCGAAGTTCATTGGTTTCTTCTCTTCATTTCAGAAGGAGTTTTCTGGTGATAAGGGAGTGACTACTGCTGGTCTGTACTTAGGTACAAACCAGTAGTACCATTCCCTGCACAGAAGCTTCTTTAACGAAATGAAGAGGAGAACCAATCATTTTTTTTTATCAGGATCGAGGCTTCACCTCACACAACTTCAACATTTTTCCACTCTTACATTTAGCTTGCAATAGACAGTTTTCATTAAGTTTAGGATTTGAAGTCTGGTGTTCGGGAGCGTTCTTCGACTATGGCATTAGTTTAATGGTAATTTATTTTTAGGTAGAACAACCGCAGCTGGGTCAGTAGAAATGGGCCTAGAGTCTAATCGTGACAGTTGCGATTGTTTTTGTTAGGTTGGGGAGATACTGTTCTGTAGAATCTGGTCGTTAGGGGCTTTTCTAGTCGGTTCTCACATGCATTGTTGGAGTGGGCTCGCGAACGCGATAATTCAAATACTAAATAAAATGGATATTGTAGCCATACTTACTTTTATGTGTCTCCAGACGAATCTAGATTTTGGGAATCTCTTATTATATTAAATAAAAATAAAATAAATCAAACAAATTTTTCAAAAAATTAAATAAATAATTTTTATTAAATAAAATAAATTTTCGTAAATTAAATTTTAGGTAACTAAATAATTTTTTTTAAATTTAAATAATTTTAGGTAATTAAATAAAATAAATTTTTTATTAATTAAGCAATACGTCAAGAAATAAATAAATATTTTTTATTTTTTTTTAAAAAATAAATCAATATTTTGAGCTAGGACGTTGCATCCAATAAATAAACATCCTTTTTGAATATTTTTTATTTTTCAATTTTTTTAAAATAAATAAATATATTTTAGGGGTGCTATCGTCAATAACTAATTTTAGGTATATATATATATTTCAGTATATCTGAAATTAAATAAATAAATTATATTTTAATATACAATATCTTAGGAATTTCTGTAAAGATTCAGCAAAGATTAGCTACGACAGTTTTTTTTGTTCCTTTACAAGTTTGTTTTTTTACAAAAATTTTCTGTTTTTTTTGGGGCGTTCGTTGTTTTTTTTCGTTTTGCGGTTTTTATTGTTTTCACTTTTACATTTCCGTCGTACTAACTCTACATTTTTTTTTGGTTGTTGAGAATTGGTTTTATTATTGTTGTTTGATTTTGTGAATTCTGGATTTGATAAATTTTACCATCAAAATGTCAAACCAACTAGACGTTGACCATCCGTTCTATGGTCTGGAACCCACCGAACTGCAGATCGAATGTCTGGTTCGGGGTGTGGATTTTGGAGGGGTCAGTTGGGCAGAGGAACTGCGAAACCACGTGGATCATGGTGCAGTTCCAGTAACGGTATCTCATGCGAGAGACTTGGTAGCTGAGTCTCAAACGGTGGTGCAGGCAGCACAAGTTGTTTTAGATCAAGTACGTCGACTTCAGTCACCGATTGATCAGACCCTCTTGGATGGTTTGGCGAATCGAGTGTTACATTATACGGGTAGGATGAATAGGTTGGGTCCTCGCAATGACTTGCAAGAAGCCCGCACCTACGCTATCTCACAATTGTCACGCGCTTGGAGTATAATAGGATCATTATCAACACGTCCAATTATGCAGAGTAAACCAGGAGTATCATCTGCTCCACCTGCTTCACCTGCTTTTCAACCAGATGAGAGATCCACACCGATCCCAGTACGGCCAATATCGGAAACAATAAATAGTCTGAATCGTCCAAACCAGCAACATCAGAGACGGTCAGATCAATTACCACCGGCTTATTTCCAGCAATCTGGGTTGAGAGCCGAGGACTTTGCAATACCACAATTGGGTCCATCACTCCAGTCTGAACATACACATAACAATCCAGCATTGGTACAACCACAACCACAATTAAATTATCCATCAGTACCACAGGTACAACTACCACCAATATATCCACCAGCTCCACTAACAGCACCACCACCATACAACCAACCTCCTCAGGTATGGCGTGACGCGGCTCCAGCGTTAGCACCAGTGGAGTACCGAGGGGTTCGTGGGAACAATTTGAGTCGTTATGACTCAAATTGGGTTCCAACCTTCACAGGGGATGGTCACTCTCCTGATATTCATGAGTTCATTCATAGAGTGGAGGCGGCTGCCAGAAGAGACCGTGTGTCATGGGACGACCTTAGGTCTATCATACCACGGTATCTGAAAGCAGCGGCCGACAGATACTATTTGAATTTAACTCATGAATATGAGGTGGTGACCTACCCAGTGCTAAGGGAGGGACTCCTACAGACCTTCGGTACGCTAACTGATGATAAGGCGATCTTGCGCGTTCTTCTGAACCGTAAACAAAAATCCAAGGAGAGCGTATACGAATATCTGGTGGAGATTGGTTCGTTAAACCGTCGCTTAGCACGTCCATTTGCTGATCGTGAAATGCTAGAGATTGCTCGGGAGGGACTGAGTGTGGATCTCAAAAATGCTACATTAGCAGCAACAATACACTCAATGGATGAACTTCGGACTTTATGTCAGAAGTTTGAACGTTTGTGGTCCACACCAGTTCCAACCAGAACATCAAATTTAAGAATTAGCGAGGTACAGCAAATGGATGATTATGAGGTGGATGCTGAACCAGAACAACATGGATATATTGATGCGGTGGATTCAACACAGAGACGGATATTGCAGCGACCTAGCATAACCTCTGACAACAGTCAACCTGGTCCATCAATATCCAGACAACCAATAGTGTGTTTCAGATGTGGAGTAAACGGTCATCGAGCTCCTGAGTGCTCTAAGAATAGAATTAAACTATATTGTTGGAAATGTAACAAGCCGGATGTTATATATGCAAATTGTTCATATTGTCACCCGTCGTTAAACTACCGTCCGAGAGTACATGCTTCGGGGATGGTACCCTCGGTTCAACATCCAATGAGCCCGAAGAAAACGACGAGAGATGTAGCAACGCAGGACGATCGATCACCACTCAGGAAACCAGAATAAAATCACCTAGTACATTTAATTTCCCATCATTACATCGAACGTATTTTAGACGTCTAGAACGTAATATTAGATATTGGAGGATGAGGAAATTATTTCGTAAAGCTTGTATTTCATCTATCCTTTCAGAAACAAAGGATCCTCGGCCGCGATTAACAATAAGGATTTTGGACAAACACATTTCAGGACTATTGGACAGTGGAGCGTCAATCACAATACTTGGAAGAAATTCCTTGGAATTATTGGAGTCAGCAGGTACAACTTACCGTAAGTACACTTCGTGTATTCGTACGGCAGATGGTACTGCAAATAAAATTTTGGGTTACATAGAAGTTCCAATAACTGTGAATGGCTCCACTAAACCAATGCGGTTTCATATTGTCCCTGGACTACGAGAAGAGCTCTACCTGGGCATAGATTTCTGGGAGAAATTTGGTATTGTTCCTTCATTTGTTAGTGAACTGACTCGTACAGAGCCACAAAATTTAAATATACATAACCTCACCACTGACCAGCAACGAGAACTGGATATGATCAAGGATTCTTTCCCGTCATTTGAAGTGTCTGGACTCGGAAAGACTTCTTTGGTTGAACATGTCATCGATGTTGGTGATAATGCACCTGTTAAACAGAGGCATTATCCCACATCGCCGGCTGTTCAACTAAAGGTCTATGCTGAACTTGACCGAATGCTTCAAATGGGCGTGATCGAAGAGAGTAACAGTTCTTGGTGCTCGCCAGTGGTGTTGGTACAAAAAGAATCTGGTAAAAACAGATTATGTATTGATAGCCGTCGTGTCAATTCACTAACGAAAAAGGACGCTTACCCACTTCCCTTGATTGATGGCTTACTAGGTCGTCTAAATAGCACAAAGTACATTTCAAGTATTGATCTCAAAGATGCTTTCTGGCAGATTCCTCTGGCAGAAGCATCTAGAGACAAGACAGCCTTCACAGTGCCTGGTCGTCCATTGTATCAATTCCGGGTTATGCCCTTTGGATTGTGCAATGCTCCCCAGACAATGTGTCGGCTAATGCACAAAGTGATACCACATCAATATAACGAAAATGTCTTTGTTTATTTAGATGATCTATTGGTAGTCTCTTCCACGTTCCAGGAACATATGGAATTGCTGTCCAAGGTCTCTTCATTGTTAAGAGCGGCTGGGTTAACAATAAACCTCAAGAAAAGCAAATTTGTTCTGAGAGAGGTGAAATACTTGGGATTTTTGGTTGGTGAAGATGGTCTTCGAACAGACCCTGACAAGGTAAGAGCTGTTGCTGAGTATCCAGCTCCGTCAACAGTGAAACAAATACGTAGACTATTGGGAATGGCTGGTTGGTACCAACGTTTCATACCAAACTATGCAAGCGTGGTATCACCAATTACAGATTTATTGAAGAAAAGTTCTGGGAAATTAAAATGGACATTGGAAGCGCAAGCTGCTTTCGAAAATTTAAAACGATTGCTGACTACAGCACCGGTATTAGTAAACCCTGATTATAATAAAGAGTTCTTTATTAGATGCGATGCGAGTCTGACAGGGTTAGGTAGTGTACTGTATCAGATCGACGAAGACGGACAAGAGTGTCCGATAGCCTTCATGTCGAAAAAACTTAATAAAGCTCAACGAAACTATTCTGTTTCTGAGCTTGAATGTCTTGCGGCAATTCTGAGTGTGAAGAAATTCAGGGGCTATGTTGAAGGTCACCGATTTACAATTGTGACTGATCACTCAAGTCTGAAGTGGCTTATGTCACAGAAAGATTTGAGTGGTCGTCTGGCTAGGTGGAGCCTAAAACTCCAACATATGGATTTTACCATTATCCACCAAAAAGGTACCCAAAATATAGTCCCTGATGCTCTATCTCGTCTTTATGACGATACACACGAGGAATTGACGGAAGCATTATCACATCACATTAACGACATCAAAATCGACAATGAAGGTTATCGGCACAAGGAATATACGGATATGATAGCTAAAGTTCAATCATCACCAAAGGACTTTCCCTCAGTTAAAGTCGTGGATGATAAGCTATACATTCGTATTGAGCCAAAACCTGATGCAATACCCAACGATGTTCCTGTGTGGAAGCTCTGGGTACCAAAACCGATGACTTCAAACATGATTCAGAAACATCATGATGATAGTACTGCTGCTCATGGAGGTGTTAAAAAGACTTTAGAATTACTTCGACGTCTTTATTATTGGCCGGGCATGGCGTCACAGGTACACAACTATGTTGTGTCCTGCGACACATGTAAACAAACAAAAGCCACGAATCAGATATTGCGTCCTCCGATGCAATATCAATTCGAAACAGCACGTCCATGGCAGAGAGTCTATATAGATTTTTTGGGACCGTATCCTCGTTCTACACTTGGGAATACGGTGTTATTGATAGTTCTGGATCATGCTACGAAGTTTGTACTACTGAAACCACTTAGAAACGCAACTTCACCGAAGGTGAATGCTTTTCTAAGGAATGAAGTGTTTCTTACATATGGGGTACCAGAGTTTCTACACAGTGACAATGGCAAACAGTTCACTAGTAGGAACTTTCAAAACCTTTTGTCAGATTTCGGCATTAAACACATTAGGACCGGTGTCTATAGTCCTCAAAGTAACGCGTCAGAGCGGGTCAACCGATCAGTTTTAGCAGCAATCCGAGCGTTCCTTAAAGGTCAACATACCAAGTGGGACTCACAAATTGGTGAAATCGCGTATGCACTGCGGGCTGCAGTACATTCAGCTACCAAGTACTCACCGTACTATTTATTATTTGGTCAACATCCAGTTTCGGATGGGAATACTTACCAATTGTTGAGATCACTACATCAGCTTGGTGAAGATGCTGGTGAGGAAATAGAACGCGCTGATCATTTGACTCTGCTCAGGAATCGAGTTCAACAGAATTTGAAAGCAGCTTTCAAGAAATCGCAACATCAGTACAACCTGCGATCTAAACTACGGACTTTTCAACCACAACAACGTGTGTTTGTACGGCAACATCATTTGAGTGACGCTACCAAAAAGTTCTCGGCAAAATTGGCTCCAAAGTTCTTACCTGCAATGATTAAGACTAAGATTGGAAATGTACTCTATGAGTGCATAGATATGAGCGGTAAGAGTCTTGGAGTCCATCACGCGAAAGACATCAGAGAATGATGTCTGTTCGTTAGGTAGGGTCGTTCCTCTGGCTGGTTGTCGTCTCTGGGGTTCACATCTTCAGCATCATATATTACTGGTTGTATCGAGGTTTCAATGGTGCTGACGTTAGATGGATGGATGATCGATTTCGGTACTCACTGATAGTTCCTAGGAACTTCATGAGTATTGAAATTGATCATCGACCCTGACGCTGGTTACCATTGGTATCTCGATCCCAGATACAGTTTAATAGGTGGAAGTAGTGCGGTGGTTTTCTGTCATGGAGGGGATGGCGACGTTTTTGTGATTTCAAGAGTAAAAATCTTGGTTTCTACCTTGAATTCATGGTGTAACGATCGCAATAATCGCAAAACAATAATAAAACCAAATTCATCTTCGTTTTCAATTCAATAAAAATGTATTTCATTAGTTTCCATTCATTTTCACATTAACAATAATTTAAAATTTTCTAATACTTAACTGCTAGTTAAATTTCAATTGTACTATAAAAAACAAACGAACGTACTAAATTTTTATTTCCAATTCTAACAAACAGATGTCGTTATTAATCTTTATTGAATTTCTTTTTAGTATTACCCGAGCTATTTTGACATGATAAGATGTCAAAAAGAATGAACAAAAAACACATTTTTGTTTTGAAAATATTGTCTTTCTGTTTTTGGGTCTTCAACCAAAATGTTGAATTGAGATTGTTATTAAACACTCAATAAAACGTATTAAAGAAAAAATACTAATTCCATTTTATTTTGAGTTTAAGAAGAAATTGTTTTAATTTATACAGAAAAAAGGTTAACTTTGTTTTCATTAGTGTGTGATTTGGATGAAATATATATATATTTTTTAACAAAGTGTTTCATTCTGTTATCATTAAGTTTATACTCAATTTATCATAAAGGAAAAAGATTGCTTTATAAAAGTGGCAGTACATGAAAAATAAAGTATCCAATGATGTTATCGAAAGTATGAGTAGTAAGGATAACAGTGATCGAAGCATATTACCACAGTTAGAAACAGTCAAGTGTATGGTGGATTTTCCGGTTGTAGAAACCGTATGGATTTAAAGCAAAATATGAAGTGGAAAGTTAAAGGATTAAAGGCAATGTTCAATTGGGCATTTCGAACAACGAAGGTGTAATTCAGCAGCAGCAACTGATGTTCACAAATTAGTTCATCCAATACAGTTGGTTGATTAGTCAAGGGAATTGGAACACATAGACCAAATCTTCAATCAACAGTTATAAGTTAAGGTACTTACAGTAAATATATTAATTTTTTTTATTTATTCCTCGTTCCCCTTTGGAATGATAGGCTAGATTTTTTTCAGATAATAAGAGATTCCCAAATTTAGGATTCTGTGGGGATAAACGCTATCCCGTAGCAATATTATTAATATTATTTTGTACGAAAGGTCCATACTAACAAAATGTTCCCTGCTTTCAGATAAAACGTAATATAAACCTTCAAAAGACATTGATTAATTTCGTTCGCCTAGGTGATTGCTGTATAGCTGGCACCCTTTGAAACCGTATAAACCTTATATAAGTATCGTATAAATGTTTATATCTTGAAAGGGAAAAATTTTGTTCCTGCGTAATTTGGCTATATAAACCTTTATACCGGGTGATTTTTTTAACCTGAAACTTTCAAACATCTCGAAAAATAAGCAAAAAAATAGTCCCCCACCCCCCTCTTTGTAGGTGGGCGGGGGTAACTTTGAATCTAAAATAGGAACCCTAATTTTTTATTGCAGATACGGATTCTACGGCTAAAAGTACGTACGATTTGACTTAAAAATTTGTTCGATTCATGATAGATGGCGCTGTAATCGACAAAATTCAATTTTTTCGATTTCTTTTACTAAGAAAATATGAATACGATTTTGTAATACATTTGAAATAAAAAATATCACGTTTTCATTGTAAAAAGTTTATTAATGTAAATGGCTGGTGAATAAACAAATTTTAGCTTAAAATAAGTGTTCAAAATGATGGCCTTCGACTTCAATGCACTTATTAATCCGCTCTTCAAATGACTGTACACAATTGAGAAGTGTGTCTGCTTGAATTTCGGCACAAGCATTTTTGATTCGCCCAATCATATTCTCACGTGTTGTCAGCGCCGGCGCTAGCGATTTCGGCGCCTGGTGCAGTTTTCAAAAATACCGCCCTAAAAAAATCTATTTGTCGTAAATAATCCGTTTCCACATCACCCAAAAGGTAGGATATGCAGTGCATTTTTTTTAACGAGGTATCCCACGTAGGTATAGTCCTCAAAAATAAACATTAAAAAAATAAATAAAAGATTAAATATTGTTATCGTTCTAATCCAGCGTACGAATTTCAATAACAAAAAATTAATATTAAAAATATATTTAAAAAATAAATAGAGATTTAATATTGCTATCGTACTTACTAATATAGCGTACGAATTTCAATAACAAAAAATTAAAAAAAATTGGATAAATAGCACTAAAATTCAAGCGTGTATTTTTAAATTGTAAAATATATTAGTTAATTAAATTTTATTTTACGCGCTTTGATTCTTGCAAAGTCGTCTATCAAATCACTATAATCCAAGTTGCTCAGATATTTACTTTCTATAGATATTCTAGCTAAATCTACCAGTCTTTCTTGTCCTATTGTACTACGTAAATAATTTTTAATAATTTTTAATTTAGAAAAGCTACGTTCACCGGAAGCTACTGTGACTGGTATTGTCAATAAAATTCTAGGAGCTACAACTAGATTTGGTAATATCTGGTCGAATTTCTTTTCAAATATAAAATCTAATGATTCTATAGGGCTTAAAGTTCCTGAAATTATACTTTGAAATGTTTTAAACTTTGAATTGAAAGTTAAATGCTTTTCTAGGGAAAGACAATTATTTAAATGATCAAAAGCATTTAATGAAGCCACAGAAATATTATGCAACAATTTGAAAATATTATTGTGTTTCAAAATTTGATCAAACCGTTCGCTAACAGATTGAATCGCCTGATCAAGGATTTAAAAATAAAATTTAACTTCAAATTTTTGTTCAGGATTTGATATGATTTCGTCTCTACCTTCGTACGAAAAAAGTTGAGGTTTTCGACTAGGTCGCCTTGGAGCATCCGGGAAATTTGGTGGAACATCTAATTTTAAAGCTATTTCTTTAGCTTGTAAGATAAACCACAGAAATTTTTCCTCATTTCGTAAGTTCGTCAAAAACTCTTTTGTGCCCCCTAACAAATGTACTGCGGTCGTTAAACAAATAGCAGGACTTTGTAAATATTTGCTAAATATATTCATTTTATCAAGAATATTATATCAAATAATTATTGAACAAATAAATTCAATATGAATAATTTTGAGAGATAAACAATTCGCGTTATTTCTTGTTATTCCGTCCTTATCCTTGTCACTTCCTGTTTGAACTAAAGCGTCATAAACTACACATTAGGGGTTTTAAAGCTTTTATGAGGCTTTCCCATCTTGTCGTACAGATATAATGTCGTTCCAATGTTTTTTCCCTTCATATTTGAGCCATTATCATAGCAGCTTGCCCCCTGCAATCACTAATTGAAAATTTTAGAGAAGCTAGTCGGTCTAAAACTAAATTCGTTAAGCCCTTACCCGCCGTATCTGTAGCTTTTAAAAAACCCATAAAAAGCTTCTTAATTTCATGTTTGTTTTGATGTCTGTGAACAACTCTAACAATAAGTGATAATTGTTCATTGCGGCTCTGATCTGGAGTACAATCAATAATTATCGAAAAATATTTTACACCTTTTTATTTATTTATTTATTTATTTATTTAATTTCAATTAATATCTTTATCTTATTTACATAGTTTTATTTTCAATAATTATAATAAATTATATTTAAAATTCTTGTTTTAACTACTTATATTATATTACATATTAGAAAGAAAAACAAAAATAATCGTAACTCATCCACAGAAAATGCCTTCCCCAACCATCCAAGAGACACATAAATCGCCGAGTCAAGACTTCAACAAACTTGAAAGTTCATTTCTAAATTGATTCACGTTTGCAGCTCTTCGAAGCTGATAATCCAAGCAGTTCTATGTTTTAGCCGCTGCTAACTGAAATGAGTTTTTAAAATACTTCGAGTGACAAATTGGAATTTTTAAATTACATGAACGGAAGCGAGTATCATAATCACTTTCCAAAAACTCAACAACATCCAGCAAGTAGGATGGAATTCCAGCCTTAAAAAGCTTATAGAGGAAAATAGACATTCGCATTTTACGTCTCTCTTTAGGCAGAAGAAATTCAAGTTGAATGCGAAAATTCGTCACATGTTCATACTTACGAAGTCCAGAAATAAATCTAACACAATTATTATGAGCAACATTAAGCTTGGCTTCCAACATATTACCAGGGAAAGACCAGTGATTGTATCAACCTTTTTTTAGCTTCAATTGGTAAGAGATACTTAAACTGATAGAGTTGACGTAGCTTAAAGTAAATTAACCTCAAAGTGTATTTGATCTGTTCAGCACCTGACAATGACTCATCAAGATATACACCCAGATTACGCACTTTATCAACCGGAAAAAGGCGATCACAACCTAACAGCAATTTAAGTCTACCATCCAGCAACGATTTTTTTAAGGGTTGAATATCACGTGGCCTACCACAAACAATTAGTTGAGTTTTGCTGGAGTTCAGACGCAGACCATTGTTACAAGACCATTTATCAATAATATTCAAGTCATGATTAAGCTCGATAATACCACACTCCATGCGTGATACCGGAAATGTATGATAAAGCTGACAGTCATTCGCATACAGATGGTATCTGCAATACATGAGACCATCACTAATGTTGTTAATAAATAAAGAAAACGTTCCCCGTTCCATTCAGGAACGCCAGAGAAAATTGATTGCCACCTTGACATTTTTCCCTCCATGTTTACTGATTGTGACCGATCTTGGAGGTATGATCGTACCCATTCAACAGAGCTGTTAGAGAATCCATAGTGATGGATCAGTTTGTCAACTAATAAACAATGCTGTATAGATCTAAACGCCTTGGCAAAATCAAGCAAAACTAATACAGTAACCATTCCATCATTAGTTGCCACACGAATGTCGTTCGTTACTTTAAGCAACGCAGTTACAGTACTGTGCCCCGCACGAAAACCCGACTGATATGGGTTTAAGAAACCATGCTGATTTAAATACAAGGTCAATTGATCATGCGCAATACGCTCGATAATTTTGGAGATACATGGCAAAATATTGATGGATCGAAGGTCACCGACGGTTTTAACATCGGCAGTCTTTGGAATAGGAATCACAATACTTTTCTTCCACAGAGACGAAAACCCAGATGAGCTAAACGAAAAATTGATTACATGAACTTTAAAAAACGGATTGAAAGACCGTCATAACCAACGGCATTACTTGAGATTCCTTTAATGGCATTAACGACATCAGTCTCAGACACCGACTGAAAATCAAATCTACTACGGGCCAAGGACGATGGCCCCTTTTATCATATCATCGATTTTATTTTGAATAACTTTAGACACGATTGAAATTAGTTCATTCTGAATGCTTTTATACAAATACTTGTTTTGCGTCGCATTATTAGTTATCCGTCGTAGGTGTTCTGAAAGAACATTGTCAAATTCTGCAATTGCTTCTACTAATTTGAGAAAATTACCATTATTTTTGTCGTATAACCTGTCTGACCCACCCCTGAATGCCAAAGATTGCATTGAAAGAAATTTTACAAAAAAAACTTAAGAATTTTTACACAGTGAAATAGTATATTCTTCAACGATGCCGAAAACAGCATATTTTGAAACGAGAGGACAGTTTACCAGCCGAGGCGATAGCCGAGGTTGGTAATGGTAGCGAGATTCAAAATATGATTTTCGGCGAGTAGAAGACTGTACTTTTTCTACTACTTTTTTAAAAATTATTATTAATTTTTAAACATTTTCTTTTATAATTACATACAATTCATTTTTTAAAATATACCCTGTTACAAATTAAAATTGTATATGTGTATTTATATTTCTGCTATTAATAAATAGATGACTCAATATGAATAAATTATCCAATTTTTATGTCAAAGATATAGTTGTCTTTAATTGCAAGCCTTATTGTTTTTTTCGTTAGTTTTTTACATATCCATACATATAGTTATTCATGATGTTATATTTTTATTCTATTTACACGCCAAAATCCTATATTATTATTCTATTTACTCTAAAGTTATTTATTTATTTATTAAATTTAAAATTTTGATTTGGTTTGGACAATTTTACAGTCCACATCCCCAAATGTTACAGTTAATAGTTCATTTGCGATATCAAGATAACCTGCTGCGTAGAGCTAGAAAGCAGTATTCCACACATCGTCCCAAGCAAGATCCATCTATATAGGTTTCTATTGTCCGGTCTCTGTTGGTCTGATGATGTGGAATGAACTCTCCTCTCATTCAGCACTCCATGATTCACATATTAATTATATATAATTTCATATATTTATTTACTTTACATCAAAAAATTTCAGATCAAAGAATTATATAAATCAAAATGTTAGTTAGTTTTTATAATTATTATATCAATCAAATGCCCAAATAAAAGTCTGACTTGAATTTAAATTTGAGTTAGTTGGGTTTTCTAAATCATTACTTTTTTTTAACATACATTTACATAATATTCACATATTGTCTAAAACCAGCTATTAATTGATAATTATTATGTTTAATTAGTTTTTCATCTCGTAAGATATTGAAAATGTTACTCTGCTAATAATAAAATTTACAAAGCTCTAGCTTTACTGTATATTTCTACCAACAATAGATTAGTTACCATGAACTATAGCTACTATATTTTATATTAGTATTCTTTTTTTTTTTTTTTTTCTAGTATCTAGTTAATCTGGTTTTTCCTGATTTTTTATTTTTTATTTTTTTTTATTTATTCTATTAAATATGATTCGTGGAGCCTTAGGTTCCTATGATTCCTAATTCATTTCAATAACTCCTCGGATAGTTGATCTATCCTATTATTTTGAACGGCTTCTGAAATGGAACCACAAATTTATAATACAACAAAAGTTATAAACCTATAGAAGGGTAAGAGTTATACACTTGATTTGGCAAACGGAAGAAGTTGTAATTTAATTTTATGTTTCAACCAAGTTGGATCCAAATATTGCATTCCTTTGATCTTATGGCTAATGTTTCATTACTATATTTTGAACGTTTAATGTTCTTAATATGTTCGGATGTAAAGGGTTTTAAAATTCGTATTAGCTTTAATTAGAAATTTAAGATTTTTAATACTGAACTTTTAAGTCTTATAATAAGTTTGAATGTTATAATGTTTTTATAGATTCGATTTAGATTTGTTTAGAAATTTTAGGAGCTGAGAGTATTCATCTAAGTTACTGTCATTTAGAATTTTCTGTAAAGGTTTGTTTATAGGTTTGATATATTTATCTCTTGCAGAATCAAATTTTTTACAGGTAACGATACTGTGTATGGCGTCTTCCGGTACCCTACATCTGTCGCATAAGTCGTCGTCTACTACTTTTATCAATTTGAGAAATTTCTTATCGAAAGTATGGTTTGTTCTAAGTCTATTAATCATTTTGATGTTGCCTGGTGAAAAATTAGCTTTTTTGAACCATGTTTTGGATCCCGTGTTTCCATTTATGTTTAGGTTGTGCATGTTCCCGACGAGAGTAGATCTGTTTCTGTATTCAATGTTCCATTCTTTGTATAAGTTCTCTTTTAGATTTCTCAGGCCTTCCTCCAAGGTTAATTCCAGACAAAGAATGTTGTCGGAAGTGGCTCCTATTTTTGCAGCTTCGTCTGCTTTTTCATTGCCATGGACTCCTATGTGACTGGGGATCCAGTATAAGTTGACCTTGGTGTTCCCTTCATGTATTGAATTGAGTATGAGAGTTTCAAAATGTTTGTATTTTAGATTGTTGATGGAGTTATTGAGTGAGGAACAAGCGCTTAAGGAATCAGTAATGATGTTTATGTGGTTTTCCTTGAGGTATATGCCCTTTTCTATCGCTAACTTGATGGCGGCCAATTCTAGATTTTTTATTGATAAATTTTCTAAGATTTGAAATGTTAAGGTGGTTTTGTCTACCTCGTAGAAGATGCCTATTCCTCTACCTTGGGTAGATGACGAAGCATCTGTGAAAATAAGTTTATTGGTATGCAGGTTAAATATTAAATTGTTAGCATGATGTTTAGCTTCTTCTTTAAGGGTATTGTTCTTATCGATTTTGTACTTCAAGGTAGTGTTAATGCTGATTTTTTTCCTGATGGTACCTTTGTCCCAAATCTTTTCGATTTTAATGGGGATAGTATCTAATAGAAGCTTATGCTTTTGGAAAATTTTTGTTAAATCACCACAACTTTTGCCTGTAAGTATGTCCCTGAATATTTCTGTGTTGTGAAACTTCTGCCTGAAGATGTAAGCTTCTATGGAGTATTCCAGTTTACGGTCTATGGGAAGTTCGCCTGCTTCGGCGATGATGGCCGTGATGGGTGTACTTAAAGTCAGTCCGAGGCAAATTCTGAGGCTTTTATTGATGGCAATTTGTAAAGATTTTTTGTGAAAAGGCGAATTAATTAATAGGTCACTGTAGTTTATTCTACTTTGAATAATAGATTTGTGGATATTCATTAGAGTGGAAGGATGAACACCTCCTTTTTTTCTTCCCAGAATTTTTAAGAAGTTGATGTTATTATTGCAAGCTTCATTCAGGATTTTGTTATGTAAGTTAAAATTCAGTTTATTATCAATCGTAAAACCTAGTATCTTGGCATAAGAAACCTCATTTAGAGGTTTGTTTTGGTGTTGAATTATGCAGCTTGTTTTACGTCTAATTCTGTTGTTTCTAAGTATTTTTAGGAAAGATGTTTTATTTAAATTTATGCCTAGGTCGATTTTATCTAGTTTATTTATGAAGTTATCTAGTAAGTAGTTTGCTTTATTTTCCAGCTCTTTAATGTCATTATCTGATGTAACCAATAGAAAATCATCCGCGTATTGTAGAATCGTATTGTTTCCTGAGTTAAGAGAATGAATGTCTCTCGTGTATATGTTGAATAATAGTGGGCTAAGTGGGTCCCCTTGCGGTAACCCTTTACTAGTAGTAAGGCTGTGTTTCCAGTTATCTCCTTCGAATGATGAGATTCTGTTGATTAAAGCCTGGTATAACCAATTAATGATGTCTTGGGGTATATTTGAATCTTTTAGGATTTGTATTAAGGTGTTAATATTTACATTGTCAAATGCCTTTTCAATATCCGCAGTTATTATCATAGTAGTTAATCCTTTAGATTGATTGTTTTCGATGATTCCCAAAAGTCTCACCAGGATGTCCTTGGTTGATCTGTTTTTTCTAAACCCGTATGATTCATTAGGAATTAGGTGATCTCTGTCTGTTATTTCTTCTATTCTGTACTTTAGTAGTTTGTTTACAATTTTATGGAAGACGTTGAGAAGTTGGATGGGCCTATAACTCTCAATTAGGTTGGGATTTTTACCCGGCTTTAGTATAGGTATAATTTTTATTTCCTTCCATTCAAGCGGATATGTTTTATTGAACCACAGTCTGTTTAGGTGTTTGGTTATAGTTTCGAAGTGTTCATACTGAAGACCCTTTAATAATTTGTAGGTAATCTTGTTAAAACCCGGCAGTGTGTTTTTGATATTATGTATGGTATCCCGGATTTCTGTGATAGTGAATTCGTCTATGTAGGGGCAGATGTTGTTTAATGCTATTTTATCTACTTCGTATGTATGGCTTTCGGGGAAATTTTTCAATAGAAAGGCTAGAGCGTTACCCTCGGAATGAAATATGTTGTATGTATTTTTTGCGGGTTTTCTGATAGCGTTAATTTTATTCCAGACTTCTTTGGAACTGGATCTTGGGTTAATGTCTTCTAAGAATTTTTTAAAAGAAGATCTTTTTTGAAATTTTATTTCTCTTTTTAGTATTGCGGTAGCCCTATATAATTCGATTTTGATTCTGTTATTACCTTTGTTTTCATTGAATAATCTCAATTTTTCTCTCTTAACCAACCATAACCTTTGTATTTTTTCAGTCCACCAAGTTTTTGGAACGAATTTATTTGAGGAAGGTATGTAGATAGTATTATCTTCGATTGTCTTAATCAATTCCTCTTCATAGTCCTGAAAATCGAGGGTATGATTAGGCACCGATTCGTTACAAATGGTTAGGACTTTCTTGTAGTTGATGAATGTTTTGATTTGTGACGGTTCAATTAGGAGATCGTTGATGCCTATAAGGATAGGCAGATGATCCGTGTTACCTATGTTTATCATGTCTATGTGCCAAGATAATTTGGAAACAATATCTTGAGAAGCTATAGTAATATCGATAGCAGATAAGAGGCCATTGTAATTTTTTCTGGTTCCATCTCCGTTATTGATAATGTTGAAATTAGAGTTGGTGAACAAGTCCGCCACTATTTCTCCTTTTTTATTATAATTGCAATTTTTATCCCAAAGTCTATGTCTAGCGTTAAAATCTCCTAAGATGATGGTATTTCTAATATTTTTGTATTTATCGAGTATTTTTTCTAACTTGTCCTTTATGAGAGTTATGTGTACGCTAGGTGAGATGTAGATTCCTATGAGCTTCAATTTGGAATTGTATTTGTCCTTGATGTTAATTTCTATCGTTTCGATTGGTAATGTATTATTATCCATTATTATGTCCCCCAGGAGTAATTTTTTACTAACAAGAAAACCAACACCTCCATAACCATCGGGTCTATTATTTAGAAAAATGTTGTAGTTGGAAAATTTTGGATGATATTTGTCGTTGGTCCAAGTTTCCGATAGAGCGCAGATGTCTATTTTGTTTTTGTATAGATAGAGTTCCAGCTCATCTTTATTTGCGTTTATACTTCTTATATTGATTTGTAATAATTTCATATACTAATACAGTTAAGATGTAGTAGAGTGGGGTGTGATAAAGTAACTTAAAAGGATTGAATGAATAGAGATGAGTATTGTAGCTATATATTGTTCGTATAGGATGACTGAGATATCCATTGTTGTGAGGATGTAAACTTCTTTTGTTAATGAAGTTGTGTGGAATCTATGTATTACCGTAATTGAGATGATTCCTATAACAGACTCATGTTTCGAGGTGTAGCGTTTCGCTAGTTGAGTAATATATTTAAATATTTTGGAAAAGGAATTATTATATGCAGATCTGTTTGCATGAAGTGTATAATATAATTATTATATTTCCACTTTATTACACTTGCATTGCTTTATTGTATTCATTTTCGTTGGTACCGATGATTGATTTAGGTGGAGTTGTTCAATGTAATAGTGAGTAACGTAAGACAACATGTGAGTATATGTACTGCTATCAAATTTTAATGAGTGCTTCTGCGTAATATAGTAATCAAAAATGTTTAAGTATGATGAGAGAATAATGTTTGTGAATATGAAGAGTAATGACCTACCGGATTTTTGGTGGAATTTAAATGTAATATAAGCATAATTCAGGTAGGATAAGTATAACTGAATGGGTGTGGAATATATAAATTCAATGAAGTTTATATAAGTTTTTGACGTGTAATAATAAAAGTAGGCATAACTTAATAGAAGTCTGTGTGTTAAACTAAAAGGTATAATACGTTTTAATTGATAAGAGGTATGTTTATAAGGAGCGGATTTATATGTTGAGAATTTGGTGTGTAGGAAATTTGTATAGGATGTTATAAGTAAGTATTTTAAGTTTTTATAATTGGTTGTTTTACTTTGGTATGGGTAAGGAGAAATGTAACTATTTAAATGGTTTACAGTGTAGTGAACTGAGAACCTGAGAATAGTTTGATTATTATGTTTGAAGTCGAAATTAAATGGGAGGTAGACATAATTCAAGGAGTGTCTATTTGTATACCAAAGGTTCTTATATATAAGTATGAATGAGATCTTAGTTATTAGATATAAGAAAAAATTTGTTTTGTTGTGTTTTGTAAACCTGCCGATTGTTTGAAAGCAATGGCTGGGGTAAAAATTGTATAAGGGGTAGACATAATTCATGGAAAGTCTATTGTTATAGTGAACGTTCTTGTGTATAAGTAGGATCAACTTCTTAGTTCTTATGTTCAAGAGTAAAAGAGTTAATCCATAAAAAACTAAAAAGGAACAAAAATGTTTTGTTAGGAGTCTGTTAATTGTTGATAAGTGTATAAGTGGATTATTATTATTTATATAAACTTCAGAGTAAAGAAGAACGGTAGAATGGTTGAGGTGTATGTTCCTATGGATTGTTGAAATATTTTGGTTGTGGTGGGGGTTAAATTTGGTATAGACATAATTCAGGGGTGGTCTATTGAAGTACATTATAAAAGGTTTAATTAAAGAAATGTAAGTTATATTATTATTTAATAAGTATATAAAGATATATGCACAGAGTAGTTTTGTGTGGTATAGGATAGTATTATCTGAGAGCGATGTGGGGGTATAATATTAGGGAGAATCCTGAGAACTGGTGTTGCAAAATTTTAAGTTATTTGCTAAGGATTTGTGTAGGATACCTTCCATTTCGCTAGTTAATTCTCCTATTCTTATGAGGGGCATATCTCCAGCTTCTCCTATAGGTGTAGTGGTGAGCTTGTTAAGCATTTCTTTTATATTGGAGTTGATAGACGAGATGCATTTGAAGTCCTCCAGGATGTTATCCATTTTTTTTTCCATCTCCTCCCTGAATTCCAGTTTAAATCTTAGCATTTCGGATTTGAGTTTTTTTATTTCTATGTTATCGTCTGTATTATTTTTTTTTCTTTTTTTCATTGGTTTTTTTGAGTGTTACAATCTCTTCATTTAAAGCTTTTATCATGTTCATCATGGAGGAATTCTTGTTAACCTCTTCCTTAAGTTGGGCATTGATGACTTTAACTTGTTCCAATTCTTCTTTTAACGTTTTTATGGTGCAAGAATCATTCTTTGCTTTAGTTTTTTTGAGATTTCCCAATTCTGATTTAAGTAAGGTATTTTCTTTAAGGAGGTTTTCTCTGTCCGATACTAAGTTTGAATTGAACCAAACGTTTTTAGAAGAGTTTTGTAGTGGAGGGAAGTTAAAACAGTCTGAATGCTGATCTTTAGTTTTGTTGTAGTTGAAAGCTTCTGTATAAGAAATTTTTTTGGTGGTCATCCAATACTTAATGTCTTGTTGTATGACATATTCCTTGCAGTTCAGGTCATTGGCCTTGTGAGGACCTTTGCAATGAATGCAGATGGGAGAAGAGGTGCAGTTCGTTAGTGTGTGATTGCTGTCCCCGCAATTCAGACATTTATCCTTTCCCTGACAAACTTTGATCGAGTGACCGTATCTTAAGCATTTTAAACACATAGTGGGCTTAAGAATATAGTGTCTGATGGGTCTTTTAACTTCGAATAGTTTAATAGAATCCGGGAGGGAATTGGCTCGAAATTTAATTTTTATGGCTGTAGTTGGTTCTGCCTTGCGTGTTTCTGAGTTCCATTTATTGATTCTGTTTATTTCTAGTATTCTATGTTTTATTTCTAAATCCTCCCTAATTTGACTCAAGTCAATGTCAAGTGGAATCCTATTGACTATGCCTATGGATTCTAAGATGAAGTTAGGAATGTATATATCGGTGCCCAAGATGTTTTTCAATTCTAGGTCTTTTGTAATTTTGTTGGCTGTGGTTCCGTCTTTTGTTGTAAGTTTAATTTTGTTGTTGTTAATTTGTTCTATCTTCACCATGTTGCTTAATCCTTTTTCTTTCATTTTTTTGCCGACTAATATGTCGCTGATGCCCTTTTTTTCGGCGAATTTGTCCTGTATGAGTAGTTCACTGTTGTTGGAAGAATTGTCTGGGTTAAATGTTTTTTTAATTAAAATATTTGAGTTGTGAGGTAGAATTTTTCTCTTGTTATTCCCGGAGTTAGCAGTGAGAGACATATCTTGGTCTTCATCCGCAACTATGTGTGAAAGAGTATGCGTAATGTCTACCATTTTTAATTTGATTATTATATATCTTATCCAGTTCAAACTTTCAAAAGCAGAAAAGATATTAATTGCAAAATTATTAAATAAAAATAAATTGTGCAACTAGTTTTATTTTAAATATTAATGGTGTAGACACTAACACTAATTCATAAAAATATACAAAATAGCTCAACCGACCACGCCCCAACACTTGTAACCAACAAGGCAAAAAATCAAAACGAACGAACGATCGAACGAACGTACAGCAGAAGAAAATAATATTAAAAAGAAATAAGATTGTTTCCAAATATATGTTAAAAATGTACTAACGGACGAAGGAACGCAAAAAACGATCAGAATGATTTTACGGTGTTCATAAAGAATTATTCAAAATTGTATATTAATTTATCGCGTATGAATTTATCGTTCCAAATCAAGTGTACAACTCTTACCTGATGTTATCTAAGTGTTCTTAGATATGAAAAGCTATCCCCATAATATATGAGATGAGTGAGGCGTCTTGCGATGTTTGATAATTAATCAGGTTTGAGGTAGATGAGTGTTCCTGTATTGATTTTATTAGTTTGAATCTGCTGTTTTGGAGTTGATTTGATTAGATGTTGAGTTGAAATTAAAGTTTTCTTGAAAATGGAAAGATGAATGTTGCTGATGGTAATGTTTTATAAATTTTGATAAATTATCTTCAAGGCGGTAAATTATCTTCATATGCGTTAAGTTGCGGTGTATAAAATTTTAAGTATGTTGATGTCACGTATGCTTTGTTCCAGAATAATTTGTGGGATTTTAATAAAATGTTTGCAAATTGTCTTGATGAACGGTAGCTATTATTCATTAACTTAGATCGCGTTGAATGGATCTATTAATAGCGATGACACCACGTTTGTATTGTTCCAGAACAATCTATTTGTCGATATAAGTCACAAATGTGCTGTAAATTTGTGATGAGGTGATATTACTATGTTTCCATTTAAATCAGCATTTAGTGTGTTAAGTAGAAGTTTTTGTGGTTATGCATTTATTTATTTATATATACTCTAATTATTAGTGATTTGTAATCTGGTTGCCACAATTAGATTGTAAATTAGCTGTAACATACCAATTTAATTGGGTGCGGCTTCTATTGCTACCAAGATGGCGTCTTCATAATCATGTAAAAACATGTTCTGGAATATTTGCAGCTTCTTAACAAGATTCACTAAAAACTGTATTTTTATAGACAATACTTTATGAAATTACTTTTATATCACTTTTGTTTAATTATTAAGTATATTTTACTTAGTTATAATAATTTTAACCATTTATTCTATATATTTTTACTGAGAGAAATTCGATGCACGACCACACCGTACAAGGTTACCGAAACGAATGTACTCTAAAGTTCTTAAAATCATTAAATAATACATCTTTGAAGGTTTATTGTTTTTTGAGTTTTGCGTCTAGTAGGCTTATAACTAAAGACAGTTTGTGCTTTGACATAAACAAAATCAAATTCAGATTTCAGATTTCTAAAATAAAAATATCAGTTTTGATTTAGTTTTTGAATGGGAATGACGTTACGTAAATTCTTGATATATTTTAACACAACCTAAATTATTTTACGTAAAATAAATATTTTTTTTTCATTTTTGTTAAATAAATAGGTGAAATAATATTTTTTAAAAATATCTTAACACCAACTGTTTTTTATCATACTATTTAAAAAGAATATATGAATATTATATATTTAACTATTATTATTTTTACAATTTTAATGTAAATTGTCCGTAAATAATTCAAAAATAAATTACCGTCATCCTCCAAACAGAGACAAATTAACACTAACAAAATTTTTTCATTCAATCAATTGATTGTCTTAACGGGTATTCTAGGATGGTTTATTCTAGTTGAGAAATTAGAAAATAGATGGCTTTTAAAAAATTAGTTTCGTCACTAGGTACGAAAGTAATTCGTATAGGTTTTTTTTATCACCGGTGACGAAAAAGAAGTTTTCGATTCAATGAACAAACATCGAAAGTAGATTTTTTATGTTGGGTAGTAGAAAAAAATATTTTTGGTAATAAATTTCGGTAATTAAAATATTTATTTTATTATTTTAAATTTATTTTTATTAATTGGGTGTTGGCGCCCTTTAATTTTAGCGCCCCGTCAAACTGTTCGTACTGTTCCATGGAAGCGCCGTCCCTGCGTGTTGTTGATTGTTGTTTGTAAACTTTCTCTTTGAGATAGCCCCACAAAAAGAAATCTGGCGAAGATCTGGTGATCTGGCAGGCCAATTTACATCTATCATGAATCGAACAAATTTTTTTAGAATCCGTATCTGCAATAAAAAATTGGGGGTCCTATTTTAGATTCAGAGTTACCCCCGCCCACCTACAAAGAGGGACTATTTTTTTGCACTAATGTGTTTCCCCCGCGGAATGATTAAATTTTGAATATGGACATTTTTTCCGTAGAGTGCTTATTTTTCGACATATTTGAAAGTTTCAGGTTAAAAAAATCACCCGGTATAGTATCAATACGGCTGTTTGTGATTATTGGGATATATACAGACAAAAAAATAATCGTAAAAGGAAGACATTTTACCAGATTGAAAAGTAAGAGGCTTACAATATTTTTTGATTAGTGTAATCGATTGATAATTCATTCCGGTGAAAAATCTTATGATTGTGATGTTCCGAGAGTAATTTCCATTTCTAAAATATTTAATGTTTGTTTTACGTTTGCTCTAATTTTATATTATTTAAACAAATAAATGTTACGATTTTAACACAAAAATCTTATAAATGAAATTTCAATACGTTTATGGTCTATTAAAATTTAACAGCAATACTTACTACTATCAATAATTTTTATTTTTAAGATTAAGATATACCGTTACGAGTGTAAAATTTGTAATAAAAATTATCAGTACAACTCTCTGTTAAACCAACATAATATGAAAATTCATTCGGGAGAGAAACCATATGAATGTTCAGAATGTAGTAAAAAATTTTCGCTAATAGAGTGTTGGAGAAGGCACAAACTAACTCATGATCCGGAAAGAATGACGGTAAGTTTAAATCGGTTTAAATTTTTAAATACATTAAACGTTATCTTTTATGTTTTTTATTTTATTTGTAGTTTCCATGCCAATTCTGTAACAAGGAGTATATAACCAAAAGGGACTGCGACCGTCATGTGAAGATCCATACACGCGAAAACCTGTTTCAATGTGCACACTGTCAAAAAGAATTTACATATGAATATGGTTTAGTACGTCATATGAAAACTCATACACAAGAAAAAAAGGTAAAATTTTATTTCAGTTAACGATCTAATGGTTTGTATGAAAAAAATTTTTTTGAATTTACAAAAAATTAAAAACGAAATTGAATTATTCAAAATAGACACCATTGTTTATACTGACGTCATTGTTTATACTGACGGTTTAAACGTTTCTGCCCAAAACTTTAACATACAATTTGGTATCAATAAATTTGATCCCTTCTCAAGAATGAAATCCCAACAACAATATTTGTTTTCTAAAGTAGCCAAATTGGCCCTTAAAACCAAACAAGATTATTTAACATATGGATTCATATCAAACCCAATATCTAAAGGCCAATAAAATATCAAACCCGATAATAATAAAAGAAAAAGCAAATTGACAGATCGAAAGTGGCAAAACTTTCGATTATGTCTATTTCTTCCAAAGGTTTTACAGTGCCATTAGCTCTTTAAAATCTGGTACCAAATCTTCTATTCCTCCTATTATTGACGATGATTTAATCTTCACTAACCCAGCAAGAAAAGCTACATTGCTCGGAACCTCTTATGGGGGTTAAATATCAACAAAGCCTCCGGTCTGGACAACATTCCTACTATTATTCTAAAAACATTTTAAAAAGAACTTGTACCTACCCTTACCAAAATTTGCTCCAAATTCTATAAATCTGGTTTTTTTTATTCGTGGTACAAGTTGGCCAATGTTCAGCTCGTCCCCAAAAAAGGAACAAATGTGATAAATCAAATTATAGACCATTAGTCTACATTCACATGACTGTTTGTTGTTGTTTTTTCCATACAAAAACACATAGAAACTAACGCCTCTTTATTTCAATCTGGAAACTAAAGTTCACCAAAAAACAACGATATAAACAACCAATTTATCTCGGGCATAGTAAGTGAAGAGTGTTGTTAAGTTTCCCAACAACTCTAACTGTCGGCTCGACTAATGATGGGAAGCACCCAGAAATACTCCAACCAGCACCTAAGTCCCAAATATATATTCACGATTGGAATCTTCGGAATATTTACAATATCTATCTTATTAAATGCGAAGTTAAATAAGAATAGATTGGATGGACTTGGTTTTAAGATAATTAAATGAACACAAACTTAAATTAACACAACTTATTTTATTTCTAAACCTTATGGTCGAACATCAAACAATATTTAAATTTTTTATCAATTCCAAAAAAATAAAACCAATTCAAAATTGCCAATTTGAACAAACTTGATTTAAATTTTAGTTCAAATATTATCGAACAAACTCGATTAAAATATTATGCAAGTATTATCGCCACGACATTCTCCCCTTCGTAATTAAAGAAATTTGAATTACAATAGACTAAGCGGCGATAATATCATCCTCATTCTTCGTTCTTACATCAAGTACAGCAATTTTAACAACTGATCTTTTGTAGATAGTTCCTTTAGCCGTTTTTTTTTTTTTTTTTTTTTTTAATAAGAAGTGTTGTGTATTAGGAATTACAAAATGTGTCACAACAACACATAGATACCTTTTAAGACGTAGGTCCCACAACAACATGCGTCTTGAGGTATAGGTGGACGCTTTTTTTAAATCTTTGTGGATTGAAAGCACTCGAGACTATTGATTCGGGCAAAGCATTCCATGTGTACGATGTACGCACAAAGAAATCTCTTTGCATTCTATTACTATGACGCACACACCGATTGACGAGTAAAACGGGGAAAAACATATGTCTGAGGCATTATGGACCTGATTTCATCCGAGCACTGCTGGTGACGATATTTATAAAAAACAACGAGGTCAGCAACAGTGCGACGATGTTGTAGGGAATCAAGTTTTGATGTCAAAGTTCGATCACCTACAATTCGTATAGCTCGCTTTTGAACAGAGTCCAAGAGGGCCAAGATGGAAACAGAGGCAGCACCCCAAACTTGACAGCAGTACTCCATACAGGGACGAATATAGGACTTATAAACATGGAGCAATCGGTATGGAGTGAAAAATTTTTTGCATCTATTTAGGAGGCCGAGTTTTTTAGACGCGCTTTTTGCCATCGACATTACATGATCGTTCCAGAGTAGGTCATTTGAAACTGTGACACCCAATAAACGAATGTTTTTACATTCACCTATTGGTTCATCACACATACTAAATAAAATATCTTTGGGGAACTCGGTCTTTAATCTGGAAACAATCAACAGCTGTGTTTTGGTGGAGTTGAAATTGACAAGGTTTTGGTCACCCCAGTCGGCGACTTTATTCAGGTCTTTGTTCACGTTTATGGCAGCGTCTCTCCGGGCAGGATTAATTCGTTCGTGCATTTTACCTTTTGAAGGAAGGGGCTCGAACGACTTGTGCAGAGTACTATCATCTGCAAAACTATTTATTGGGTTGCTGGTGATTTTCAACAATTCGTTGATATAAATCAAAAATAGTGTTGGGGACAATACTGAGCCTTGGGGTACACCAGCGTTAATTAGTTTAGACTCAGAAGAATATCCGTCTAAGGTTACCGAAATGTATCGGTCGGATAGAAAATTTTGAATCAGCTTCACAACATTGGGATGAAAACCGTACGCAACGAGCTTGTTGATTAAGTTGGCATGCCAGACTCGATCGAATGCCTTGGAGATGTCTAAAGCGATAACGTATGTTTCACCACCTTTATCAAGTATGCTGTTCCAACAATGCGCTACATAGTTTAATAGATCGGTAGTTGATCTTTTGTTTCGAAAACCGTATTGGCTGTCGGATATTAAATGATTTTCTACCAGAAATTTTGAAATATGTGTATTAATATAATGCTCATAGACTTTGGATAGGACCGATAGTAAAGCTATTGGCCTATAATTTGAGATATCGGATTTTGGTCCCTTTTTGGGGACGGGCTGGACATTTGCCAACTTCCAGCACGAGGGAAATATACCAGATTTGTAGGATTGGTAGAATATTTTAGTTAAAGTTGGTGCAAGTTCTTTGGAAAAGGTTTTTAAAATAATGGGTGGCATGTTTAACCCCTTTAAAAGTTTAGCGACTATTTTGGGTTTGAAGTGAAGTTCATTCATATTAACTCCTGAAGAATGGATTTGGGGTATTTCCTTAGGAGTTTCCAAAACAGTGGAGTTCAGAGCAAAACGTTCAGCGAACAAGTTAGCTTTTCTTGCGGGATCATTGACGATTAAATCACCATCAATAATAGGGGGAATAGAAAATTTTGTACCAGAATTTAAAGAATTAATGGCACTGTAGAAACTCTTGTCAGAAACAGACATAGACGTAAGTTTTGAGGCTTTCGCTCTGTCAATTTCGGACTTTTCGTTTGAGATAATCTGATTAGATATTTTGTTGGCCTTTAGATATTGGGATCGATTAGTGGGAGTTTTGTTATGAATCCAAATATTAAATGATCTACGTTTGTTTCTAAGTGCCGTTTTGGCAGCTTTCGAATACAAGTATTTTTGTTTGGGTTTTACTATGGAGAAAGGGACAAATTTATTGATAGCAAATTGGATGGTTTCTGTAAAGTTTTGAGCAGAAACATTTACATTGTCAGTGTAAAAACAATGACGGTCGAAAGGGAAACCATGGAAAAAATTTTGAAGACCACTCTTATCCATTTTTGAGTAGTGAAATATTTTACGGGGTTTGGGAGCTGTAGTTTTAAGTAAATCAGTTTTGATAACTGATGAGATTAAATAATGATCAGAATTTCCAATACTACCTTTCGCAACATCGACACTCGTAATATCTGGCATTGTGGTAAGATAGAGATCTAGTAGAAAACTATTATCACCGCCATTACGGGGAGTGAAAGTCGGGCTTTTAACAATTTGGAATAGGCCCTGAGACGCGGCAAAAATTTCTGCCAGTTTTCCACTATTGTCAACATCGTCGGTCGATTTGGAGAATTCCAACCATGATTTGTTGTGGACGTTGAAGTCACCGGTAACGATAACTTCACAATTAGGGGACTTTGCTCTAATCTCGTCCACAATTTTTGTCAGTATATTAAAAAAGTTTGGGTTACGTTTGTTGGGGGACCGGTATAAAGCTATTGTAAAAAAAGTCATTTCTGGAAGACAAATCTTTAAAACCAATGTATTGAAGCCGTCACCGTGTAGTTCAAAATTTGGAAAGCGCGTGTACGCAACACTCTCATGAATGAATGCGCATACGCCCTGATGGAGTTTGAAAGCTGATTCGAGCCTATATTTGGAATTAAGCGATTCTATAAAGAGAAAATTTTCAGAAACTTGTGTTTCTGTAAGGAATAGAATGTTCGGTTTGTCGTGCTCAAGATGATGTTGCACGTGGTCATGGTTAGCGTTCGATCCGCAGATGTTTTGAACATGTATTTTAAAGTTTTTTATTGAATCATATATGTTTTGTCCCTGCAAATTCCGTGGACGTGCCGCTTTATGGGCGGGTGGATTGCGCAAATTTGCTTTACCACTTGCAGACTTATTTTTTTTCGGTTGTACTGCCATATATATATCAAAAGGGTTTTATTTTATTTTTTTATGTTTTATTTTCAAATGGATAACTAAGTAAAAAATCCTACCATACAACAAAATATGACATATGCCAATATTTCATGATAAGATGAAGAAATAATAACAAAATAATAAGTGAAAAACAAATTGTGAGAAATTTGCAGAAAACTAAACAAAACTAAATGCCAATAATCCAGCTGATGCAGCGCACCCCAGACGCACCGCTCACCACCTCAATCGAGGCACAAAGCCCACACATAACTACGTGTTGGTCCGATTCCTCGGAAGAGCTAATGAGCGGTACCGCTACGGAACGCTGCCCAGCTAAGACTGGAAGTGCTGCCGTTGACTAATTAAAGTTCGTCCGCCAGCACCCTAAGATATCATCTTGGCTAATGATATCTCCGATTGCACCATCCTTTCCCAGCAACCACCCATGTGAGGAGAAGCTGGCGCAATAAACTTCCATATGATATTTTTCATGGTAAATTCGACCATTATAATTTCCTTATCTAAGGAATTTACTGCCTCTTTTAATTCACGGTTAGCACCGACAAAGTTAGTTCCGTTGTCAGAATAGATTTCTGTTGGAACACCTCTTCTTGCGATGAAATTTCTTATGCACATTATACACGAATCACTTGTTAATGAATGGGCGATTTCTATATGAATTGCTCGTACAGTAAGACATGTGAATAGTACACCCCATCTTTTTTCAATGCGCCGTCCAACAGTTACTTCTATTGGACCAAAATAATCTATGCCAGTAAATGTAAACGGCCGTACAAATGGGGTTAATCTCATTGATGGTAATGAACCCATCTCAGGAATTTGTGGTTGTACTTTACGATTCTTGCAAAACTGACAATTTTTTTGTATATTCTTTACGGCTGCTCTTAAATGAGTTATCCAGAATCTTTGACGAATTTCATTCACCACTGTCTCGAAACATTGATGATAACATTTTTTATGGTAATCCTTTATAATCAGAAATGTGATTCGATGTTTCGAATCTAGAATAATTGGTCGTTTCATTTCCTTACAATATTCAGGAGTAGCATCAATTCTTCCTTTCAATCTGAGCAAACCATTTTCATCCAAATATGGTGATAATTTATACAGTGAACTTGATTTCTCTACGTACGCATTTCGATTAAGTGTTTGAATTTCATCACTATATGTATCCCATTGAGCTGCTTTAAATAAGAATATTTCCGCTGACATAATTTCAACTGCTGTTAATTCACCAACAATTCGATCTTTAGCTTTAATTTTAGAATTATTAATAAATCTCTTGACCCAAGAAACTGTTCGTAATAATTTTCTCCATTTTGAATAATTTTTTATGTCAGTAATCATAAAATTGATTTCAACCGTATGAACATTCACATACTTAATTTCCAAATCTTCCTCATTGATATCTTCCATTTTTTGTTCCAATGACCACTCAGACTCAGGCAACTTTAAACATCCAGGGCCTTGAAACCATCTACCTTTGTTATCAAAATCTGGAAGTTTCAGCCATTTTGCAGCATCATCGGCCACATTTAATTTTGTAGGAACTTTTCTCCAATCATGAGCATCTGTTGAATCTAAAATTTCACCAACACGATGTGCAACGAATTGCTTGTATTGTTTGTTTTCTCTACGAAGCCAACATAGAACATTTCGTGAATCAGTCCAATATACACTTCTGTGAAATGATATAGCATGTTCCTTTATTATAGTCTGAGTTAAACGTACACCAAGCACCTCAGCTTGCAATTCAAGTCGTGGAATTGACATTATTTTAAGTGCTGATACTCGTGTACATACGAATGCTACATCTACTCCATCGGAATTTTCTACTCTTACAAATACAACTGCGGAAAATACAGCATCGCTAGCATCTACCATAATATGTAGCTGAACAAAAGTTGCCGTTGACATCTTCAAAGAATAACATCTTGGTATTCGTAATTGTTCAATTTTTGATATGCATTTGAACCATAATTGCCATTTTTGATATAAATAATCTGGTAGTTTGTCATCCCAATCAATACCACATGTCCATACTTCTTTTACTAAAATTTTCATGTATACTATAAAGTTTGCCAACATTCCCATAGGATCAAATATTGACATCAGAATTCTTAACACTTCCCTCTTTGTTGGATATCTATTGCCTTCCAGAATTTGAGAATCAATTTTTTGAAATTTGATCTTGAAAAAATACTCATCAGTTCTTGGTTCCCACCACATTCCTAAAACTCTCTCACTCGATTCGCAACCATCTATAAACATATCTTTAACTTGTATACTTGATTGATCAGATTTCAAAGAATTATTGATTTGCTCAGAATTAGTTATCCAATTTGTGATTTGGAATCCTCCTTTTTGATGTATATAAATAATATTATTTATCAACTTTAATGCAGATATTTCGTCATCTACGCTATCGAGGTAATCATCTACATAGGGACGATTAATTATGGCGTTTACTGCTTCTGGGTATTCATCGATAAATTCTTCTGCGTTACGATTTTTTATGTATTGAGCCAACGCTGGTGAACATGTGGCTCCAAATATCATTGCCTCCATAACATATACATCAGGTTCCATTGTTATGTCTCCTCCCATCCATTAAAAACGTTGCGCAAACAAATCTTCATTTCTAATCTTCACCTGGTGAAACATTTCTTTGATATCGGCACAGAATGCTACCCTTCTTTGTCTAAATTTAAACAATATTCCCAATAATGAAGTATATTGATCAGGACCTTTCAGCAGCATATCGTTTAAGGACGTACCATATGTCTTCGCAGCTGCATCAAATACTAATCTCAACTTTCCCGGTTTATTATGATTAATAACACCAAAATGAGGTAAATATAATGTTTTACCATTTTCATAATTGACTTCTTCAAGAGATAATTTTCGCGCGTAACCTTTAATCAAATACTCTTTAATCTTGTTGTCATATGCCTTAAGATAATTTTCATCTTTTATGAACTTTCTTTCAACACATTGTAAACGTCTTTCTGCCATTTTTCTAGTTGGTGCGAAATTAATTTCATCATATTTCCACAGAAGACCTGTTTCAAACCTGTCTCCAATTCGTTTCGTTGTGTTATCCATGATCATTTGGCTCTGTGATCAGCTTCGGAAATTAATTCTTTTTCAGGAATTTTTACTCCAAATTCTTCTGTGGTAAAGAAACCTTTAACGAGTTGATGAATATTATCGTTGTTTGAGCTCATACAATCACACATGTGAAAAGAATGATGAATATTTACTATCTCTTTCCTCTCGGAATTACCTTTACCATAAATGACCCAACCCAACCTTGTTTTCGTAACTGCAGGACCATTCCATTCGCCTTCTCTTATTTCCAAATGTATGCCAAGTTTCCATTGGTCAAGGCCAATCAACACTGTTGGAATTGCATCTTTCATACTCTTGATGTTTAAACCTCTTAAATGTTTGTAATGTTCTTGTAATTTTACTACATCTAAAGTTTGAGAAGGTAATCCCAATTTTTTTACTGTACGAACGTTTGACATTTTATATTTCTTATCATAATCATCAACTCCCGATATTCCTACATCAACACAATTTGATTCTTCCGTTCTACTTTGAAAACCTGTCCATTTTAGACACAATTGTTCTGTAGGTCCCACCAAATTCAGTTCTTTGGCAACTAACTCTTCCAACATTGTAACTGATGATCCTTCATCTAAAAAAGCATATGTTTCCACAATTTTATTTAACCCATGTCCATATAATTTTACTGGAATTATACGAAAAATTGTATCAGCCGTGATTTTCCCTTGTAGAGTTACAACTAACGACGGATTCTTTAACGCTTCTGGTTTCTTCATCTTCATTCGTGTGCAAAATTGGGTGATGTGCTTTATTACATCCAAATTTTCCGCAAGGTTTTTTGTTTCGAGCATAATTGGACTTGGCCATTCTATATCTCAATTTATTAAATAAAACAGGAATATATGGTATGCTGATGGTTTTGTTGTATGTTGTAATATTTGATATTTTTTTTTAATAAAATGTGATGTGTAGTAGGCATTACAATATGTGTCACAACAACACATAAAAACCTTTTAAAACCAAGGTCCCACAACAACATGCGTTCAAAGGATGTTAATGGACGCAAATCTGTTTTTTTTTTTTAATATTTTTTTGTTAAATAATGGATAACTAAACCATAAATCCTATCACATATAAAATATGACATAGGCCAATATTTCGTGATAGGGTAGGGAAAATAAAAATAAAATAAGAGATAAAAAGGAAATTTGTTTTAAAAATTTGCAGGAACATAACTAAAATTGGTTTGCCAATAGTCCAACTAATGGCATAATCCTTGATTATGGGACGCAGTTGATTAAAGCTCAGATATATAGTTATATGAAGGCTCGTTTCTTCGAGCAAGCTACAGCGTTCCAGCATCAAGGAATATTCATTAGCTAAGATTGAGAGTGCTACCGTTGACTGAATACGGTTCATCCGCCAGCACCCCTAAGATATCACTGTTGCTGAAGAGTGTTGTTAAGTTTCCCAACAACTCTAACATTGGACTTGGCCATTCTATATCTCAATTTATTAAATAAAACAGGAATACATGGTATGCTGATGGTTTTGTTGTATGTTGTAATATTTGATATTTGATTAGATGAATGGTGATTTGATGTGGAGTTTTGTTGCTTTTTTAATTTAGTTATAGATGAGCAAATTTGTTGGTTGATCAGATTGATGGGAATTAATCATTTTCTTGAAGGGTTTTTCTCAAAAGTTTAAAATTTTTTCTATAGAATTTCTTATGAGAAAGTTTGAAAATTTTTTCAGTTAGAATGGTTATCGTATTTCGTTTATATGACAATGGTAAATTTGACTTAAAATTAATATACTTTCCGGACCAGATATCTTTTCTATACCAATATACTGTGATTATTTGGTTTTTTGCGTTGTCATGTAAAAGTAAAGTATCCAGAAATGCCAATTTCTTGTCAATTTCTTTTTCGATAGTGAACTGGAGTCGGGTTCGGGTATGAAAACCATTGAATCTGCGAAGCATTTCTTCAACCTTATCAAAAAGTATGGCAGTGATACAATCATCAACGTAGCGAAAGTAAAACAGTGGATCAAAATCTTGAGAAGATAAAACTGTAACTTCCAAATGTTCTAAAACAAGTTCAACTAAAGGTGGTCAAAAAAGCGAAACGTATAATTTTTCTTGTGAAAAATTGTAATGGAAAATTATACAAAGTTCAGTGTTTTGTGATAAAAAAGAGCCTTAGGACGACAACAACCGAAAGTGTCCCGTGCAGAAAAAGTTTGCAAATAATGTTGTCATGTTCACTTTCGAACCAATCCAATTTATTTGGATCTCCCAATAGCAACAATATGTCATCAACAGAAAATTGTCAAGAAATACAAGAAGACCATGAAGAATACGAATATACACCAAGTTGTGAATATCGTTCAATAGGAGATATTCTAAAAATTTGCCAGAATAATGTGTAAGGTCTCACATCAATCAAATCCATATTTTTGAGACGATTATTGAATAAAATGAAATGTGACGTGCTATTAATTCAAGAAACGCACACACAAAATCAACAACATTTTGATCGTGTTGGAGTCATTCCAGACTTTACGTGTATGGGAAATATACATCACCCTCACCATGGAAGTGCAACTTTTGTTAAAAATGACCTTGAATACAAATGCTCCACAATTATCAATAATGTCCATAATGAAAATGAAATAATTGTAATAAAGGTCGATGAAGTAACGATTACAAATTTATACAAGCCTCCACTTGTTATATGGTCTATTTTACCGAGTATTTTCCCATATCCTTCAGTATATATGGGTGACTTCAACAGTCATCATACTATGTGGGGATATAACTCGGATGATGAAAACGGAGAAATTATAATAGATTGGGCTTTAAATAACCATTTGCATCTAATGTTTGACGCAAAAGAAATGCCAAGTTTTAATTCTGCAAGATGAAATTCGGATACCAATCCAGATTTGTGCTGCGTATCTGTTGATGAAAATTTTAATTCGCTTCCTTCATGCAGAACAGTTGGACAAATATTTCCACACAGTCAGCACCATCCAGTGTATTTGGAAATAGATATACAAATACCTATAATCAATTCGTTCCCTGTTCCCCGGTGGAATTTTAAAAGAGCCAATTAGGAGCAATACTCAAAGTCAGTTGATATGAATGTTCGTTGGATACCACCGAAGATTGAGAACTTCCAAAGATTTGCTGGTGTCGTATTGGCAGCAGCCAAAAGATATATCCCTCGAGGTTTTCGAGAACAATATATCCCGAACTGGAATACGGAATGTGAAGAACTGTGGAACAGATATATTGAAACAGATGATAGAAGGATTGGATCCGAACTATTTATTATCAGCTTTAAATAGAGATAGAGAAAACCGTTGGAAAGAATTAGTAGCAAATATGGATTTTACACATTCCAGTCGTAAAGCCTGGGATCTGCTAAAAAAACTTGGCGGAACAAGTAATAAATCAAATTGCGTGTGTCAAATAGAACCAAATAAAATTGCTTCACGTCTTTTGATGAATTCCAAAGTTCCTATTTCAAAAGATATCTCCAAAAAAATAAAGAGTTGTCTTAAACAGCTAAAAAGGAAAATGACAACCTCCCCATTTGGTGATACGGTTTCAATTGATGAAGTAGATGTTGCCATTAAAAATTTAAAAGCTGGAAAAGCAGCTGGGTGTGATACAATTTTTCCGGGATTTTATAAAAATCTATCTAAAAATGCAAAGTTATGGTTGGCAAAATTCTTCACTTGTTACGAAAATGGAAAAATCCCGAGTATGTGGACGAAAGCAAATGTTAGAACTGTTCTTAAACCGGAAAAACCGAAAGATATTCCAGAAAGTTGTAGGTCAATTTCTCTTCTCTGTGTTGGATATAAGTTACTAGAAAGAATTATTTACAACAGATTAGTGACTTCAATTGATTCTACCATTCCTATTGAACAAGCTGGGTTTAGAAGTGGAAGAAATTGTTGTGACCAGGCTTTAGCACTCACAACATTTATTGAGGCTGGTTTTCAAGACAAAAAGAAAACATCTGTAGTATTTGTAGATTTGAGTGCAGCATATGACACGGTATGGAAAACTGGTTTATTATACAAATTGTCGAAGATTTTGAAGTGTAAAAAAACTATAAATCTCATCTCCGCTATGCTTTCTAATCGCTCATTTGTTTTAATGTTGGGAAATAAAATTAGTAGACGAAGACAGCTAAGTAATGGACTTCCACAGGGCTCTGTGCTAGCAACACTATTTTTCAACGTCTATACTTCTGATTTACCGCAAACTGTGTCTAAGGAATTTATTTATGCCGACGATCTAGCCATAGCATATCAATACTCATATGACCCAAAAGATGAAACAAGGGCAATTGATGCAATGACTGATGAATTATATTTGCTTAATGAATATTATAATAGCTGGCGACTGAGGCCAAATCCAGATAAATGTGAAGTTTCCACTTTCCATCTTTCAAATCAAAGTGCAAATCACATTATCAATATAAGTTTTGGAAATAAAATCATCAAATACAACCCAACACCAAAGTACTTGGGTATAACTCTTGACAGATCTCTTACATATAGGAACCATTGTGAAAAACTGAGTGGAAAACTAAAAACTAGAAATAACATTATACAAAAATTATCTGGTTTGGATTGGGGAGCTTCACCTATCGTCCTACGAACTTCTGCACTATCTTTAGTGTATTCAGCAGCAGAATACTATGCATCTGTTTATTCACATAGTTTTCATACCAAAACAATAGATGTTCTACTTAATTTAACAATGCGTATCATTACAGGGACGATAAAATCTACATCTTTAATGTGGCTACCAATATTGTCGAACATAGCTCCTCCTATGCTCAGAAGAGAGGCTGCTTTGGCTCGAAAAGCGCAAAAAATATTCAATGACTTGCAGCTCCCAATTTATTCGTACAGTATTAATAGATGTGTAAATAGATTATTGTCCAGAACTCCATTTTGGACGAAATTGGAGACGATTGGAGATTACAGTCAGTATAACATTTACGATAAATGAAAAACTATCTTCGATAATAATGAGTTTCCCAATAAAGAACTGATATCAGAACCATATTTGAAAGTACCAGGATTTTATACAGTACAGAATCGACGTGTCTGGACCATCCTCAATCGAATCAGGACAAATTGTGGAAGAACGTTGAGCACACTTCATATTTGGAATCCAGAAATATCACCAGTATGTGACTGTGGATATATGGAACAAACAATACAACACATAATCAATGATTGCCTAGGCAGACGATTTGATGGAGGTTTAATCGAACTACATAATTTTGGTGAAACTGCTTCAACTTGGATCAGTAATTTAGATATTTCTTTCTAATGATGATATATTGTACATTGTAAATCCATACGAATAAATAAATAAATAAATAACTAAAGGTGGTGAAATTGGTGAGCCGATTAGTGAACCTTGTATTTGTTGATAAAAAACATTATGTCGATTCAACATATAACAATTTTATTTTCAATTAGTTCTATTATACACCTGTTTCATTAAACTCGTCTAAAACCAATAACTAACATTAACATCATGGGTAAATTTATATTTGACGATTTGCGAATCATGAAAAACAAATGCTCTTATTATTATATATAAGAATATTTAATTCTTTGGTGACAATTTTTTTTTATTTATATTAAATGTTTTTTATGTGATACATACATTTAATATACATATTTCCTTGAAAATGGCTTTAATACAGTATTGCCGACACTAGTCGGAATAATATATTTTAATTTATTTTAAATAAATATATTGTAACGACTCTTCGTTGGTTCTTTTCGATTATTGAGCAAATACGACAGTAAAAAGACAGATCTTTAGTTAACAAAATCTCAAACTTTATTTATCAACCAGTTACAGCAACTTCCGATTTTAATTGCAATAAATTCCAGAGTCTCCAATTTATGCACGATAAACTTCACCACTTTTCCACAATTTGAATCAATAATATTCGGAATCGTAAAATCTGTATTTACTATTCCACCAGGTTCAAATTCTTTTACTATTAGTACTCAGGCTCAAGTACCACCGATTATTCCTTATACTTGCGAATATTTATAACACTTTTAATTGCAAAATTAAAACTGACCATCTGATATTTTGTTCGCTTATTTATTTTCAAAAAATAAATAAATCGAAACTTCTATAATCCACTAGAAATCAATATTACGTAGTCCGTACCTCTTGAATAGGCCACACCTATTTTCATTCATACTTGCATAAATGTAAACATTTGTACTAGCGAACTCAAATTTAATTTATGCAAAATGTATTAGGTAACTACTTTTTTTAATTCATGAATGTGGAAAACATTATGCAGAATGTATTGGTTATTTATGAGTAAATTAACCCATTCTGGACGAAGTTTATTACATTGCCCTCCATTTAGTTTTGTTCGTCTCGAACAATATCAGCTATCGCATTGGTGCTGTTACCTTGGTACGGTGCCAACCTTTGCAGATGTATCACTTTCATCTTGGTACGGGGTCCCTTTTGGATGCGGTAGATAACATCATTAATTCGTTTGATTATTTTATATGGACCTTCCCAATCTGGCTGCAGCTTGGTGATCTTCCCTTAGTTCTCCTGGGGTTGTATAGTCAAACCAAGTCTCCTTCTTGAAAACCGCCACTATTTGCATTTATGTCGTACCTGGTTTTCATTTTGTCACTGGCAATCTTAATGTGGTCTCGAACCTGTTGATGGATTTTATTCATTTTCTCCCTTAGTTGTCCCACATAATCTGTTTTCGTAGATACCAGACCTCCAGGAATGCCGAACTCAATGTCACTAGGAAGATGTAGTTCTCTCCCGAACATGATATTCGCTGACGTTTCACATGTCGTATCGTGCACTGCGCTACGATAGGCCATCAAGAATAACGGAAGATCCTTATCCCAATTTCTTTGGTTGGCTTCCACTACCTTCGACAAATGTTCTTCCATGGTACGGTTGAATCGTTCTACCATGCCATCCGATTGCGGGTTCATAGGTGTAGTTCGTGTTTTTCTAATGTCGAGTGTTCTGCACAGCTCTTCCATCAATTAAGATTCGAAATTCCTTTCCTGGTCCGTATGCAACTCGAGCCGTGTTCGAGCCGATCTGCAAATCCATTCATTGACTAACGTTTCAGCGACCGTAACTGCTTCCTGGTTCGGTATCGCATAAGCTTCCGGCCATTTTGTAAAGTAATCAATGACCACCATGATGTATTTATTACCTTTTGTCGTTTCCGGAAATGGCCCCGCGATGTCCATAGCAATTCTCTCCATTGGGGCGCCCACATTGTATTGTTGCATCTCTCCTCGAGTTCTAGTTTTTGATCCTTTGCTCGCTGCACAAGTATCGCATCGCCGACACCATTGCTCTACGTCGGTTCGATACCTTACCCAATAAAACCTCTCCCTTACTTTGGCTAGGGTTTTATTGACTCCCAGGTGTCCTCCAGAAATACTTCCATGCAGCTTTCCCAGTACCTCTTCTACTCGACTTGATGGCACCACCAGTTGTTCCAACACTTTCTTTCCATCAGCGGACTCCCATCTTCTTTTTAGTATCCCGTTGTCCATAAATAGTGAGTCCCATTGCGCCCAGTAGCATTTCACCTCCGTACTTAAGGGTGCCACCTCTTTCCACTCCGGTCGCCTTCCCTCGGTTTTCCATTTCAATATTGGAGCCATAGCTGGATTTTCTAGCTGCTCTCTTTTAATTGCCTCGGTACAGGAGTTTGGAACTTGATTTGGCTCACTTTCATTGCCTCATTTCCCTCAGTTCTGCTACATGATTTGCACTACTCTATGCAGGGTCTTCTGGACAAGGCATCGGCGTTACCATGGATCCTTCCCTTGCGGTGTTCAACTTTGAAGTCGTAGTTCTGCAGGATCTCTATCCATCTTGCTGCTTGTCCTTCAGGAAATTTGAATTGTAATAACCATTTTAGAGCAGCATGGTCCGTGCGAATCAGAAATGGTTGTCCACACAAATACTTGTGGAAATGTTTCACAGCCTTGATGATAGCCAGCAACTCCTTCCTCGTGACACAGTAATTCAGCTCCGGCTTTGACAGAACTTTACTGAAGTACGCCACCACTTTCTCATCGTCTCCAATTTTCTTTGACAAAACAGCTCCGGTTCCTACATTGCTTGCGTCTGTGTCCATTACGAACATCTTTCCGGATTCTGGATAGGCTAGTATAGGGGTGTTGCATAGTTTTTCTTTTAAACTGCAGAATGCCTCATTACATTCGGTTGTCCACAGAAACTTGGTATTTGCCTCTGTCAATTTATGTAGACTCTTGGCGATATTCGCAAAATTCTCCACGAATCTACGATAATAGGTACATGGGCCAAGAAAACTGCGTAGCTCATGAACATTCTTCGGTACTGGCCAATTTTTCACAGCATCAATCTTCTCGGGATCGGTTCTGACTCCATTTTCTGTAATGATGTGTCCAAGGTACTTCACTTCCCTGTGGGAGAGATTGCACTTTACCGGATTCAACTTCATGTTGGCATTACTTATTCTTCTGAGTACTTCTTCGAGGTTCATTAGATGCTCTTCGAAGTTGCGACCCATTATAATGATGTCATCAAGATAAACTAGGCAGGCCTTCCAGGTTAAACCATGCAACACGCATTCCATTAGACGTTCAAATGTTGCTGTCTTTCGTCGATCTTCTGGATGCATTTCAACTTGCCAGTAACCACTCTTCAGATCTAGTGTGCTGTACCATTTGGCTTCTGATAATGTATCCAGTGTGTCATCAATTCGTGGCAGTGGATATCTGTCCTTAATGGTTACCTCATTCAGTTTTCGATAATCTACACAAAAACGAGTTGACCCATCTTTTTTTCTAACTCGCACCACTGGTGAGCTCCATGGACTCTTAGATGGCCTAATGACTCCATCAGTTTTCATTTTGTCCAGCATTCCTTGTACTTCCTCGTGTTTAGCTAATGGTAGTCTTCTAGGAGGCTGTCTGATAGGATGAGCGTCTCCAGTGTTGATCCTGTGTCGCACGATGTTTGTTCTTCCAACATCTTCATCTCCAGTAGAGAAAACGCTGCTCATCTTCGTTAATACTCTTGATTTCTTTGAATTCGGCTGGATTCATTCTTTTACTAAGATCTTGAAGTATTGCTACTAATGCGGGGTTGTTTCTCTGCATGAAGACCTTCTGCTCTTCTTGACAGTTGATTATCTCTTTTATGGTGCTGCATTTGGCGATTTCTTCTCCATGATTGATGATCACTCGTTTATTTGAGAAGTTAATCAGTTGCACTGGAACTACCCCTTCTTTGGCTGCTACTAACGTTCGACCAATCATAATGTTTCCCCCAAAGTTGTTGTTAGCTGGCTCAATCATCACAGGTGAATTTTGGTCACTTTTATCTAGTAACTTAGTCCATATGATTTTCTCTGATTTTGCCGGGATCTCAGTTGGTCCGTCACTAATAACACGGCCCTCAGCATTGTGGTTGGTGGCGTGAAGCACTATTTCTGTCCATATCTCAGTACGTGGCTTCCCAGATCTAATATAAAATTGTATTCTTCCATGAAGTCTAGCGTAATTATGCACTCATCTTCTATATCTGCTACAATAAATCGGTGCCCAAATGAATTTCCTTCAAGGTGAACTTCTTGGTCGCTTTCTCCATGAACTAGAACTGTTTCACCCGTAGCTGTTTTTAGGGTGAATCGTCTTGCTGTATCGATCTGACTATCATGAACCACATCTGGACGCACTATCGATCTCGAAGCACCTGTGTCCAAAGTCAACATGCACGATTTGCTTCCAACGGTTGCCTCCAAGACTAGACTACTATTTTCTCTTTTTACTTGTGATACCATCAATGTAGGGCATTGTAATTGAGCCAGCTTTCGCCCTTCAAAACTGGCACGATCTAGTTTCCCGAATCCGGAACGCGGCATTTCTCTTCCGAATGCGGCTCCCATTTACATTCTCTTTGGATGTGCCCCAACTTTCCACAGTTCCAGCATCTTACTCTGCTAGATCTACTTCGTTGATTTCGTTCAGGCTTATCTTCCAAACTTTTGACACGCATGAACATTTCATCGAGCGCTGCTTTTAATGGTTCTTCAGCAACTTCCATCTGACGTACTCTATCTGAGCCATACGCTCTTTTTCCAGCTTCCATTTGTAGGGCCAATGCTAAGACTTCCGCAGGTAGCTTCTTTCCGCTTAGATACAGCTGATTTCTCATTTGCACATCTCGAAGAGCATTGATAAATGTATCAGCTGCCAATTCGTCTCGGTGTTCAGCGTTATAGTTCGGGTATGACAGATTTACCAGTCTCACAATGTCAGCCTCTAATTCTTGCAAAGTTTCGCTGACTCCTTGTTTTCGTGTTTTGAGCTGCATGCGATGGAGAGCTTGCATATGACTTTCCCCATATCTTACTTCTAAGGCCTCCATAATCTTGCTGTAATCACGCTCTGTCGCTGATAGTGTCTGCAAAATTTCAGCAGCAGGTCCCTTCAATGCCAATATAAGCGCATTTGCTTTTTGCTGGTGATCAACCCCAGTTGTTGCTATCTCAAATTGCATCTTAAATATCTGATACGATGTAAATCCATCATATGCGGGTGTTTTTACTCTAGCTGGGGCTGAAGTAGTTGATGGATTGATCATGTTACCTGACTTCCCTTGTGCTATTTCTTGGCGTAATTCACTTGAAAGATTGCGTAATTTCTCTTCATGTTCTTCGGTAACTTTCCGTAGCTCCCTTTCCATGCTGTTGATTTTAACCTCCGCACTGGATATACGTGACTCGATTACTTCACGTAGACTTTCTTGCTTTGCCATCATATCAGCAAATTGTTGTCGTTGCTCTACTTTTTGTTCTTCTGCCTGTTTCTCTTGTCGGGACATCAGATCAGCAAGTTGTTGTTGTTGGTTGTTTCCTTGTTTGGCCATCATATCAGCAAATTGTTGTTGCTGCTGTGCCATCATTTCTTTCATCAACACCATCATCGGATCAATTGCTGGGGCATTCTGGACCGGAGCTTCCTCCGGCTCTACTTCTATGACCTCTGTGTTTTGGCCTGCTTCTTCTAAAACTTTACGCAGCCGGAATGCAAGTTCTGCCTTCGTTCCATGGATTGGAGCATTCCTTTTTCTCAACTCGTCCTTCAGCTGGGTCTGGCTGAGATCACTAATATTTACTGTCTTGACCATTGTTTCAATAATCCCACTTCTGACACAACTGTAACGACTCTTCGTTGGTTCTTTTCGATTATTGAGCAAATACGACAGTAAAAAGACAGATCTTTAGTTAACAAAATCTTAAACTTTATTTATCAACCAGCTACAGCAACTTCCGATTTTAATTACAATAAATTCCAGGGTCTCCAATTTATGTACGATAAACTTCACTGCTTTTCCACAATTTGAATCAATAATATTCGGAATCGTAAAATCTGTATTTACTATTCCACTAAGTTCAAATTCTTTTACTATTAGTGCCCAGGCTCAAGTACCACCGATTATTCCTTATACTTGCGAATATTTATAACACTTTTAATTGCAAAATTAAAACTGACCATCTGATATTTTGTTCGCTTATTTATTTTCAAAAAATAAATAAATCGAAACTTCCATAATCCACTAGAAATCAATACTACGTAGTCCGTACCTCTTGAATAGGCCACACCTATTTTCATTCATACTTGCATAAATGTAAACATTTGTACTAGCGAACTCAAATTTAATTTATGCAAAATGTATTAGGTAACTCCTTTTTTTTAATTCATGAATGCAGAATGTATTGGTTATTTATTAGTAAATTAAATTAACCCATTCTGGACGAAGTTTATTACAATATTTATCAAAATAAAATAATCAAAATTGAAATAATTTTAATTTGAACGAATAAATATAAATAAAACAATCGCTGTGCCGGACAGTTGTCCGAAGAAAAAACGCGACTAATATAATTTAAATTTTCTCCGACGAAAAAAACTTTTTCGTTTATCGCTGTAGTTGTGTTTGAAATGTATGTATCCTGTGTATTCTAATGTTACTAACGTCGTCGTCGGACGATTTCGCCCGTGTTGTGTTTCTAGCTTAATTTAATTGTAATTAATTATTGGTAAAACTTACTTTTAAAATCAATTTTTCAGTTAATCAGTTTTAACTGTCAAGCAAAAAATATCTTTTTAGGTTATGTTTTTATATCTTACAGATAAGACTGAATCTAACAAAATATGGTGTGCAATTTATGAAAATTTTTTTGCTATCCACAAAATTGCCGATCGATCCAGTTTCGAACCGATAAGAACTTTTTATTACACTTTAAAAAGGTATATCATTCTCATCAGGGTTAGCCGACTAGATACACTACCAAAAAAATGTTTCGCTATATATACCAAAAGTAGGTCACTACTCTAGCGAAGTATAAGAAACCAAAAAACTTTCATAAACATATGTTTATTAGATTCAGGTTTAGTCAATTTGTTTCTCTAGTTGAACACTATTGTTGTTATACTCTAACCAAGTTAGAATTGGATAACAAACTTGTATCGGTAAGAAGAAGATGACCATCTTCACTTGTGTCTTTGTTAGATTCAGTCTTATTATTCATGATGGGGTTATTTCCATCGGAGTGATGTAATATCACAAATAATTCATTGAATTAATCTTACAGATATTTTTTCTGTCTTTCAGTCAAAAATATTTTTTTGAAATTTAAAAAATGTTACCGCCTCTCAACCAATTAAATGCGAAATTTTTAATGACTGAAAGATATTTCTTTTACATGTTCATATGATATTTCTTTCACAAGATATTTCTTTTACGATTTTTCTATTTCAAACTCGATAACTTTTGTTTTATTTTTTTTTATTGTCTTTATCTATGTCTATAAAATGCAGATAAAAACAAATATTCTTGCAATTTTTTTATTTGTCGTAGGTCTGGACAAATGCATTTTATAACCTTTGAAAATTCCATGCTGATAGCACTTATATGTTGTGAGTAAATCACCTATAGGGTACCGTTTTTACTTTTTCAAAATACGGAACCCAAAAAACCAAAGGTTATTTTAGAAACTTAATATATCTACGTTTGTTTCTAAGGGCCAATTGTGCAGTTTTGGAAAACAAATATTTTTGTTGAGATTTCTTTATTGTTGAGGGAACGAATTGATAAAAAATTGAATGGTTACAGTAAAGTTTTTCACAGAAACATTTACTTCCTCAGCATTAAATTTAATGACGATCTAAAGAGAGAAACTTTAAAAAAAATTTCGGAGACCATTGATGTCTATTTTTGAGAAGTGGAATAGTTTTCGTGACTCTAGTTTTTAGTAAATCAGTTTTGATAACTGATGTGATTAGATAGTGGTCAGAATTTCCAATACTACCTAATCGACATTGACACTCGTATAAATATCTGGCATAGATGTGAGGTAGAGATCTAGGAGAAAACTTTTATTACCGTTATTACCAGGAGTGAAAGTTGGACTTGTTACAATTTGCGTCATGTCATGTGATGCGGCAATTATTTCTGCCTACCTTCCATTGTTGTCGTCATCGATCGTCTTAGAAAATTCTCACCACGATTTATTGTGGACGTTGTAGTTATCGGTAACCTCACAATTAGGAAATTTCGCTCTAATTTCGTGTACAACATTAGTTGAGATTATATTTGCTTGGGAACCGGTATAAAGCTTTTGTGAAAAAAGAAATTTCAGATAGGCAAACATTTAAAACTACTGTGTTGTAAACCATGGAGTTCAAAATTTGGAAAGCATTTATAAGCAACACTCTCATGAATGTATGCCCATACACCTTGATGAAGTTTAAAAGATGATTACAGCCTATATTTGGGATTTAGCGCTACGATAGAAACTATTGGGCCCGGCTATAGCTCGGGTAAGGTAGACCAGTATCACAATTTCGAAAGAGTAAAAATGTAGAAAGCTGCTGCTAAAAAACAATTCCAAGAAATCTTATAATTTTTTTCCATTTTTTTTCAGTTTTCTTGTAAATTTTGTGATAGTAAGTTAAAATCCAAAAAGGAACTTAGACGACATATGTTGAGCATTCATACACGTGAAAAGTTGTTTAAATGTTCTGAATGTAATAGAGAATTTGCAAAACTATCAACTTTGAACGGGCATTTAAAAATTCATGGGAAAAAGAGATTACAGGTAAGAATTTACTTAAGGTTTTGTGCTTATTAGTAGACAAGATAAATGTTAAAATATGGAGGGGCTGAAATCTCAAGCTCTGAGATATCAAGACTTCGGTCCGGGTTATGGATTTTGATATAGTTTTCGCAAAAAACTTTTATGAGGATATGGTTTTTAGTTTTGAGCAGCGATGTATATCAAACATAACTTTTTGTTAAAGTACATTCTGATTAGATATGTATTACAAAACTAACAGGAAACATCAATAAAAAACGTCGGAAAATTATAACAGATCATAAATAACATAATTTAGTGAAAAGATTATACAATCAGCAAACTACTTAAAAACCTCTCCATTTCGCATTATGAGAAAATATTTCAAAATCACAAATTCATATTTCTTTCAAAATTCCCAAAATATTGTAAAAATTAAATAAAATCAAAAATTCAAACTTTTTTCAAACAAAATTCTAAAAATATTGCAAAAATTATAACAATATCAATAATTCCAACTTTTTCCAAAATTCTAAAAATTATAATAAAATCGAAAATCTAAAATTTTTCAAAATTCTAAAAATATTCCAAAAATTCTTACAAAATCAAAAATTGAAACTTTTTTCTAAATTCTAAAATTAAATATAAAAGAATTCTATTTTTTTCAAAATTCTAAAAATATTGCAAAAATTATAACAAATTCAAAAATTTCTATGTCCAATTTCATTTGCAATTACATTTACTTCATAAAAACAGCAAAAATTTTTTTTTTCAAAAAAATTGACTAAAAAAATAAATGAAATCATTTTTTGACAAACTTGACATTATTTTTTTGACAAACTTATAATGCCATAATTCTCTATAATAATAATAAAATTTCATGTCAGACAAATAATTAATTTTATTTTTTCCAAAAATTTGGGGAAAAAAATAAATAAAAATCTTACTTTTGACACACTTGACAACATTTTTTTAACAAACTTCTAATGCAATAATCTAGTTTTTGATCTCACATACCAATCCCTACCATCAATATTTCTCCAAATTCAATGTTGCTACTCGTAATCACTTAAAATAAACGTTTTTAAGCAAAAACTATGCAAATTTTCTTGTTTTGACACACTTGACGATTTTTTTGACACACTTTCGGGACAACAATCGAACACATCGTCCTTTCGGCTCTTCCCATTAAGTATACCCATTTTTAGAAACAAACATTTTTGAAATCCCTCCAGCGGTTTTCTAGATTTCGTCGGTTGTGACGGTCGGACGGCCGGCCTACAGATAGACATATATTTTTTGCTTTTTTAGAATCAGTAGGTCGTAAAACGTCGAGAAGTGCTAAAAAAGTGAGAGTAAGAATTTCAATTTTTGCTCGAGAATGTAATACTTAGGTCTTTCAGACCGAAGTAAAATGAAGTAAACATCTTTATCCACGACTATTAAAGAATATATGCTTTCCATGCGTATGTCTTCCATTGTAATTGTATTCATTCCACAACTAGTGAATTTGATTAAAATTCTTTAACAGTTCTATAGTTTATTAAATATTCCCCTAACAAATTTAAAACTTCTTTTGTTGGTATAGTAATATAAACAGGTTAAAACAAGAACAATACATATACAAAATATAAAATAAACAACAAACTTGTTTTGTTTTTCGCTGTCTTTGATGCATTTATTTCAATATGGCGATACAAATTTTTACAGGAAAACTGGAAATTAATCGAAATATTTTACAGTCGTGGGTAAAATAGCATCTTGTATTCGCTTAGGATGATGGCGATTCTTCACTCGGATGATTCCCTCCACTCGTTACGCTCGTTTTGGGAAACTTCATTCTCGTAAAGAATTGCCTTCATTGTAAGCTCATAAGAGAATCTACTATTCTTGAAACTTTCTCAACTAGATTTATACAAATAAAAAATTTTAATATTGTTACGTTTTGCAACCTTCCTTCGAATTGGCCTTACTCTCAATTCGATAAGTGATTAAGTGTTCATGAATAAATTTTTCCAAATATTTTCCTCACTTGTTTTTAGCATTTCTGGAAATTTGGCGTCATAATTCTGTTTTTCTCTCTTCTATTACAGTTTCCACTTGAAAAAATTTTGTTAAAAATATTTCTTTTCTAGACAATATCACAAACTAGTTCTGAAGAAACAGGAGGTCTCTTACCAAATGTCGATGACAAACCGATGAATGAATGTACAACACCCTTATCCAAAATTATTAAATTGGAGAAAATTGTTTTGGTTGAAACAGACTTAACCGAATATATTAATACCGCAAAACCTGAAGTAAGTCACTTTTGTTATTTATCAAAATCTAGGCAGTCTTAAAAATAAATTTGTTTATATTTTTTGTAGACATAAAATCGCTTTTGATGTGTGCGTTCGGTCATTTTGTTATTTCGAGTTCATTTAGTAATTAGTTAAAGTTAACTAAAATCTAAGAGTTAAACCAACTCGAATAAAAACTTCTGAACAAAAAAAATCATAATTTTTGATAAATGTGCTTGCTTTAAAAAATTAATAAATGAATTCACGAATGACCAAACGCAACAAAATAGTGGTTTAGTATAGCATAGCCTTTTTTATACAATTTTTTAAGCTAATGTAATTCATTTATTTCATTTACTTTTTCTTAGCTCAAGATTGAAGAAAACGAATCATTTAATTTGCCTTACAGCACCTGTTACAGTGAAACAATTTGTAAAGAAGAAGTAATGCTGCCTGTTGACAACGATTGAATTAACATTTCAAAACTAAACTGTAATTGATAAATACAAAACTCTATAAACTATTGAATTGTCTAGTCCATCATTACTCATGTACATATTGTTAATCATTTTCTGATATTTCTAAAATAATGGATTTAAAATTATATCCAGTCTGCATTCTAGTAATTTAGTTCAATTCTTTCTGATATCGAAAAATCGCATTGGTGCATCAAGAATTGCCGATAATATACTATTGTGTACAGTTTTTGATGTTGGTGATATGCATCTGTGGCGTATATTAAAACTAAAAAATTTAAAATTTAAAATCTTTATCTAGTAGTTGAAAAAAATGTAAAATGTAAATGTAAAATGTTCAGTTTTTTCGTTTTTGCAATGGATTTACATATTACCATTTTTCTTGTATTAACTGGAAGTTCCGTAAAATTATATTGAATCTAAAAAGTATTGTTGGAAAATTATTCTATTAATTATTATTATTTCTAATATTCTATTAAATCGTGTCAATCATGTTTAATGTGATAACAACTAAAATTTACTAAAAATGTATAATCATGTTGTATTTTAATTGAAACTTAATCAATACATTATCATAAGAAGTTCCAGTTAAATAATTGTTAAATGTTTTATTCAAATTTTATATTTTATTCCGCAATGCTGTAATGGATATTTAGATATCAAAAGATAGAGAGGCAATTATTGTTTTGACTATATATCATTTATTTCGACTTCTTGAGTTATCTTCAAACAATTTGAAAGCATTGAAGAAAAATTAATTGGAAATAATTCGAATAACCTCTGGCACATAAAATTCGGTACAATCCTAGTTTATCCCCCTAAATAGATTTACTTTTTTTTAGATAAATAGAAAGATTAGGTCCTCTGCATCCTAATTATGAAAAAAAAATTTGCGGAAATGAGGGGGTCAAAAGTTATAAAGGATCAAACTTTCAATTTTACCTTGGTTCCCTGCGTCGCGGACGCGCGAGGGGGAGCGCGTGGAGTGGTTCGCGTTGGGGTGGGGGGGGGGGGGGGGGTCGGTGCTATCTGTGATGTGTCGCAGATATGTCGCAGAATTGAGTCAAAAAAAAAAATCTAAAAACGAAGTCAAAGTTTGAAAAACCAGAGGGGGGACCAAGGTAAAATTGAAAGTTTGATCCTTTATAACTTTTGACCCCCTAATTTCCGCAAATTTTTTTTTTCATAATTAGGATGCAGAGGACCTAATCTTTCGATTTATCTGAAAAAAACGCAAATCTATTTGGGGGGATAAACTAGGATAATGCCTAAAATTCACTATAGCGAGAAACTACTAGCTATAGAGTGAATCATATAGCGTGAACATATACAAGCTATAAACCATCAGTCAAACAATCGTTTTTGAACTTGACTTGTTATCATACTTAAAGATAACACTAATACAAATTTACTGGATTCGTTTTTTTGATTACCACTAGATAGTGTAATGTAGGTTTTTGAGAGCAGTTTCTGGACAACTCTAACCTGCAACTAAACATCATATTGAAAATGTAACATCCTAGCAAAATAAGCTGTAAATGAAGAAAATTGTTAGATTCAAATTAAGCTGACGAAATTCGAATCAAATTACGCAAATTGAGCCAGAGATTAAAGATGAACGCAATCTAAGCAAAAAGGCCACCTCCGACAATAAAGCAGTTTCGGATGCCTTATTTCATGCTTTTGATCGTAAAACGACCATAATCGACGGTAACTTTGGCTACGATACTATCATAACTGCCCAAAAAGCAGAGTTAAAACTTCAAATTTATTTTCTATTTCTATTTGTCACTCTAGTTCAACGATGCAACTAGTTACTAGAGCATTAAAATTTAAAGTTACAATGTAACACACCATCTAAAAGCCAATCAACATTTTAAACTAAACAATCAACATAATCTAAATAAACTTTAATTAAACTTACTACAATGTAAATCACCGGCATCCTAAAAAATCCAAAATCCAATCAACATTTTATCCAAACAAACAACTCAAGTATTCAATCCAACCGAAATCCAAAATTCAATCAATATCTTATCTAAACAAACAAGTTAAATATCTCATTCTATATAAAATTCAAACCTAAACATTTTAAATTAAAAATAGTTACAATGTAACACAAACCCTAAAAATTTCCACAGCACACGCCAACTGAAAATCCCAATAAACAAATGTTTCAATGTGACATTGTGTTCATCAAAACAAATGTTTCACGTTTCCATATTTCCGTCCTAATTCGAAAAATCAAATAATTCTCATCAAACTTGTCAATAAGACAAAAATTTTCATAACTATAATTAAAAATAACCAATTTAAAAACCAACTACCAAAATCTTGTTGTTGTAATCCATAGTTACTAACATTGTAACATAATATGTCCATTTATAAAATTCCCGCTTGCGACAGGAAATTAATGTAAACCAAAACTACCAATTGTCTATTTTTCAATAAAAAATTAACTAAAACATAAACAAAGTGCTGAAATTTATGAAATTTTTTTGCTGTCCACAAAATTGTCGATCGATCTAGTTTCGAACCGATAAGAACTTTTAATTACACTTTAAAAAAAAGTATATCTGATGAGAATTCAGGGCTAGCCGACTAGAAAAAATTTAACGCTATATAAACCAAAATTGGTCTACTACTCTAGCGAAGTATAAGAAAACAAAACTAGATCGATCGACAATTTTGTGGATAGCAAAAAAATTTCATAAATTGCACACCATATTTTGTTAGATTCAGTCTTATTATTCATGATGGGATAACTTCCATCGGAGTGATGTAATATCACAAATAATTCATTGAATTAATTGTAGAAAATGCTGAAGAAGTAATAAATTATTATTATTATAAATTATTATTTTATTATTATTTTATTTTTATTATTTTATTACTTAAAAATTTAAATGTTAACAAATTTCCTATAAATAGTTGGCAATTTGCAACATTCGAGAGTCAATTACTAAAAATACGCGAACCTTAACGGTCGTAACGGCCGGACTCTGAACCGTCAGAGTCCGGATCAAAAGAGTCTAATTTTACTAACGAAACCGGTACGTGATAAGTTCGGGGGCTGTAACGAAAAACGCCCAAACAAATTAAAACCAGTTCAACTAATACATTTTTCTAAAAGTGTTCAATAAAATAAACTGAATGAAAATTTATATTAAAAATCCACTTAATTCTTTCTAAAAGTGTTCTATAAAAATAAATCAAACGAAAATTTATTTTGAAAGTTAAATTAATTTCTTCTAAAAGTGCTTCTAAAAATATAAATTGTCTATAAATTTATTTTATAGACAATTTATATTTAAACCAAACAGTGTTCAATCCAACCCAAAACAAAAAGTGTTTAATAAATAAAAATTCATCAAAAGAAAGTAACTTGTTTTCTTTTGAACAAAAAACGAGATACAACATCACCAAAAAACGGGGACCACAAGTAGTGAGTAATCAATTATATATTTCTATTATTTACAAAAACTCTAGCGAAACAGCAGCTGAACCAAAGTGACAATAAGTCACTACGAATCAAATCGAAACCCATCACTATTAATAAAACCAGTGGTTCTAAACATCCACAATTGACGCAGTCGGTCATCTACACTTCTACAAGAAGCATATCGAGGTTCTGTATCTTCAAAATTGGCGCAGCCGATCATTTGTACCTCCACAATTGACGCAGCCGGACATCCACACTACTGGTAGTTTTAGAACCACCATAAAATACAAAACCAGTGGTTCTTAACCGCCACATATCGACCGTTTGACTGCTTGCGCTAGCCGATTGCCGAGTGAAATGGGGGTAAGAATTAGTTTGAGACATGATGCTGCTAATTTCATCTGAGCACTGTTGATGATGATATTTATAAAAAACGACGAGGTTAGCAACAGTGCGACGATGTTGTAGGGAATCAAGTTTTGATGTCAAATATCGATCACCCACAATCCGTATAGCCCGCTTTTGAACAAGAGCGACAAGATGAAAACAGAAGCAGCACCCCAAACTTGACAACAGCACTGCATACAGGGACGAATATAGGACTTATAAACATGGAGCAATTGGTATGGAGTGAAACATTTTTGCATCTATTTAGGAGTTTTCTAGACTCGCTTTTTGCCATCGCCATTCGTCATTTAAAATTGTGACAACCAATAAACGAATGTTTTTACATTCACCTATTGGTTCATCACACATACTAAAAAAAATAAGTTTTTTCAGAACTCGGTCTTTGATCTGGAAACAATCAACCGGTGTTTTGGTAGAGTTGAAATTGACCAGGTTTTGGTGTCCCCAATCGGCGACATTTTTTAGTTCTTTATTCACGTTTATGGCAGCATCTCTCCGGGCGGGATTAATTTGTTCGTGCATTTTAACTTTAGATGAAGGTGCTCGAACGACTTGTGCAGAGTGTTCTATCTTGATGCTCTAAGATAGTTTATTTGTTATTTAAAAGACACTTGTTATTTTTATACATTTATATTTATTATAATTATTAAATAAAGAGATCAATATTAATGGTTGTTTGTTTCTCACCATCTTTATAACAAGTTGTGTGTATTATGACGTTTTAAGCTGGTCTCTACAACTTAACTAAATATGAAATAATAAAGGTGTGTTTACATGTTCATTACTATACAACACCTCCCTTTTTAATTCAATATTAAGGTAAAGTAAGATTTATTATTATTATTATTTATTTACTTATTAAATTTATTTATTTATTAAACTCAAATCATGTTGTAATCTTGAAACCGTATTGGAGGCTTAGAAATTCTTCCTGTTCTTGTTATATATCCCCTTTGTTCATTGTCAATCAAAGATGACTGACTATTTAAATTAATGTCTTCACGATCAGTATTATTCCTATTCTGTTGTCCCTCCGTTTCTTGATCACTGTTCAATGCCATGTCTGTTCTTCTTCTAAACTGAGGTGCATTCAATGACTTTCTTAAGTGTTTCTTATTTCTTCTAAGGATTCTGTTATTTTCATTTTTTATTATGTAAGACCTTGGAGCCTCATGTTTCCTTATTATTTTTGCTGGAATCCATTGTTTATCTTTTTGATATGTTATATTATCCCCAACATCAAATTTTTTTCTAATATGTGCTGTTTTATCATGCAATATTCTCATTTTATCTTGATTTATTTTAAGTTTCCCCTTAATGTCATTTTCCACTCTTGGCATCAATAAAATATTTTTTATAGTTACTTTAGTTCTAGTGATGCGACTTATCAAAATTTGAGCTGGTGAAACATTTAGATTTGCAACAGGATGATTTCGATATTCTAAAAGAGCATAGTGCAAATCTTTATTATCATCCATTGCTTTCTTTATTAAATTTTTCGCTATGTGAACTGCCTTTTCTGATTGTTCATTAGATCTAGCATAGCCTGGGCTAGATGTTTTAAGCTCAAATTGCCATTCTTTACTAAATTGTTCAAACTCTACCGATGAAAATGGCATGTTGTCTGCTATAACTATTTTGGGAATACCATGGGTACAAAAAACTTTCTTTAGGTTTTTAATAATCTCTGCTGTTTGTTTATTTTCCAAAGGAAGGATCTCAATCCATTTAGAATAATAGTCTACTACAACTAAGTAGTCCGTATTTCTAACAAACAATATATCGCAACCAATTTTCTCAAATGGCAAATCTGGTATTTCATGTGGAATGAGAGGTTCATTTCTATTTGTTGAAAGATATTTTTCACATATTTGACATCGTGCTACATATTCTTCTATGTCAGCATCCATACCAGGCCAATATAATATGTTCCTTGCCCTTGATTTAATCTTGGTCATGCCAATGTGACTTTCATGAAGTTTTTTGAGCATCTCTTTTCTGAGACTTCGAGGAACCATCACTCGCTGACCCAAGAAAACTAAACCATCCACATAAATATCATTTTTAAATTTCCAATAAAACTTGAGTGAATCAGGAACCTTTCTTTTATCATTTGGCCTGCCTTTCTGACATATATCTATTAACGCACTTAATACATTATCTGCATTTGTCTTTAATTTGAACTGTTCTTTTCTTTCATCAGTCAAATTAACAGAATGGAAAACTTCCGTAAATTCCTTAAATTCATCCCCTGGATTTCTTTTAAGATATGATCGTGATAAATGATCAGCTATGTGTAGCTCTTTGCCAGGTACATATTTTACTTTTATTTCATAGTTTATTATTTTTAATTTCATTCTTCTCAAGCGTGATGAATTAACTTTACAAATTTCGTTGTTAATTACTTCCACTAATGGTTTATTGTCTGTATTAACTTCAATCACTCTACCATAAATATAATGGTGGAACTTAATACATCCAAACACAATGGCGAGCATTTCCTTTTCTACCTGTGCATAGTTTGTCTCTGCGTCCGTTAAACTTCTGGACGCAAATGCTACAGGGTTTCGATTTTGTATCAAAACGCAACCAATTCCGTTTTTCGAAGCATCTGTTTGAATTACAATTTGTTTATTGACATCAAAAGGTTGTAATATTGGTGTGCTAGTTATTTTGTCTTTCAATTTTTGAAGCGTTTCTGTATGTTAGTCCATCCATAAAAAGTCTACATTATGACGCAACAGCTGTCTTAAAGGTTGTTTCATTTCAGCCAAATTAGGTATGAAACTTCTCAAGTAGTTTATCATATCTAAATATCTTTGTAGCTCTTTTTTATTTTTAGGATGTTCCATTTCGGTTATTGCTTTCCCTCTCTCTCTATCTGGACTAACTCCATGTTCATTAAAAATGTGACCCAGGAATTTTACTTCTTTCACTCTAAATTGTACTTTATTGATATTAAATTTTACGCCTACTTCTTTTGCTCTCTTAATGAAACTCATCAAGTTCATATCGTGTTCTGATTCAGTTTTACCTGTTATGAGAATATCATCAATGTAGATAAATATACCATTTAAGTCTCCGAAACTTTTTTCATTCCTTTTTTGGAACTCTTCTGGAGCAATATTTAAACCAAATGGAAGTCTTAAAAATTTGTAGCAGCCAAAAGGCGTGCTAAACCCACACAATTTGGATTGATCTTTTAGGTTTTGATCTTTTGGGTCAAAAACTGTGTAAAACTTAATCCCGGATAATTTGGCTATCAAATCATCCAACGATGGAATTAAATAGTGTTCTGGGTGTGGGGTATTTCTTTATGAGTTTCCAAAACAATGGAGTTCAGAGCAAAGCATTCAGCGAACAAGTTAGCTTTTCTTGCGGAATCATTGACGATTGAATCACCACCAATAATAGGAGAATAGAAGATTTTGTTTTGAAGAATTTTAAGTATCAATGGCACTGTAGCAACTCTTGTTAGTTTTGAAGCTTTCCCTCTGTCAAATTTAAACAATTTCGCTCTGTCAATTTCAGATTTTCCGCAGCCTTAATCCACAAACTGTCTCCGTCAACTGGTTCTCTTATATATAATCACTGAAGTATTTTAGTACAGTGGCAAGTGGACTGTATTAAAAACTTTACTTTGTCTTGGTTTCGAAACTATTGAACTTTCAATGATGACGATGATAATGTTACATAATATAATATTTCCAAGACTAGCAACGTCTAGTGATGACGATGACAATAATAAATGATATAATATTTTCCAAACTATTGAACTTTCAATGATGACGATGATAATATTACGTGTCTAACCATAGACATTATTTCCAATAAAATAAACTGTTCACTGGATGACGATGACAATTTTATAAAAAAAATGATGACGATGACATTTGTATATGCCTAACAAGACACAATATTTTTACGATAGGTTAGGCTGCTAACGATGATGATGGTGAATCCGCACGGTATAATTTTTCCAGTATAATTGGAAGCCCGCACATGCGGTACTCTACAAAATGGTGAAAAAATGAATATTGAAGTTGTTGAACACTGCACTACTAATTGCTGAACAACTACTATACCAATGAACAACAACGCCAATTTTTAATATATGGCAAGAACGAGAACTGAACTCGATAAAATGGTTAAATGTCAGAATGACAATAAAAATGAAAACAAACCAAAATATTTTCATGTTTACAAACGTATAGTTTTTTAATAAAATTTTATAATATTTACTCGTTAGTCATGAACTCTTAAAGCGTAATAAATCTGTATCTACCGTGATGTATTATAATTATATAATACGCGCCATTTTATCGAAACAGCATTTTTAACGGTTTTTGGTACAACGGATTTTATAAATTGACATCGCATACCTCGAACGACGGTTGCTTATTATAAATGATAAAAAAAACACATCTATAAATGTAACACATTTATAGATGTGTTTTTACAACACATCTAACTGGTGACCCCGTCTGCGAGCGACCCAACCAATTTAATCGAACTTGAACAGGAACAAGCTGCTCAGACCTTCACGGTAACGCAAGAACAGCTTGACAAGATATTAGATGAACAAATGGAAGCTGCATTTGACAGAATGCAACTCCATCAAACCTCTGCTTCACAATCTACACCTTCCTCTTCAAAACCGCCACCTGCAAGTTCGGTTGAAATACTTTCTCCAACATCCGCTCCCCAAATTAATGCAATTACCCCAAAAGTCCCTCCCATTTGGTCTGATAAACCAGAACTTTGGTTTGTCATGCTTGAGGGCCAATTCTCTCTGGGCAACATTAAGTCCCAGCAAGCCAAGTATGGTTATGTACTTGGTGTCATAACGCCGTCTCTTGCTACGCAGGTAAGAGACATTATTTCCCAACCAAAACTGGTAACCCCGACAATGAACAAACCTTCCAATGGAGTCAACTGTAAGAAGTATCAATTTTATAATTCAATTCAATTTTTTTTCTCCTTCTTAATTTAAATTAGTGCTTGCCTCATTTTATTGTAAAAAATTTAATTTTATTATAATATTCTTTTTTTCACAGCAACACAACACTCTTCTCGTAGTGATCAGTCACAGTGATCACATATTCTTCCTGCTAGTCATTCCTGCTGTTTAGTTTAATCTTGTTTCGTCCTAGTGACACATTTTTTTTTCTCTCCGAATTCTTATTTTTCGGCTTTGAAGCCAACTTCTTGTAGTGCGATTAATTTTTTAAAATTTTCTTTTTGTTTTTAGATCGATACCATGGGCCGAAGTTTAAGAACTCTTTCCTTCGTAAGACCCACTTCATTCTCCGTTACTCATGGGCCGAAGTTGAACATATCTTTCCAATGTAAGACCCACTCCACTCTCCTTATCTTTTGGGCTGAAACAAACTTTTCGAATTTTCTGATTTTTAATTTCTATCCCTAACGTTACCCATATGTTACCATAACATGAACATCTCCTAACGTTAACCATCTATCTGTTGACAAAACAGATATGGTCCTTATGGATATAAAAATCAGATTTCAAATAATTAAGCAGAAACTCCAAATATCTGATCTTAAAGGAATATCCCCAACGTTACCCATATGTTTTTACAACATGAACATCTTCTGACGTTAACCATTTATCTGTTGACGAACAGGTATGGTTCTTATGGATATTTAAAACGACATTTCGTCGTTAATCAGATATTTCTTCTTAAAGCAATCTTTTTCTATGGTACACGTCTCCAAGGTAAACATTAGTCTCAGTCAACTTTGTACTGTCAGACTTTACCAAACTTGTGTTATCATATGCACTCCTTTGCTTACTCTAAATTTCTGCTTATTTTTGCTTTTAACAGCTACTTTTCGAAAAATTAACTAATATTCACGTTTGTACATGCTAGTATTGTCTCAGTCAACTTTGATCTGTCAGACATTCAGCATCACCGACGTTACTTTTCTGCTTCTCGTATTTTAAACGAATCTTTTAACCTATGGTACGCATTTCCACATATATTGGTCTCAGGCAACTCAGCTCTGTCAGACCTATATCTCCACTCGTGTTACCATAACTCCATAATTGTTCGTTTCGTTTCTTTTTTTTGCAGAACTCCAAGTTCGTAAGACCCATAATTTATTTTTTTCTCCACCAAATGGTATCGTTTTCTAAACAACATCTTTAAACTTTTTCTTATTCGCTACAACTGCTTAAGCAAAACTCTTTCCTTCTTTCCTCCTCAACTATGTATCGTTCCATCTTCGATTGCACTAGGGGGGGAGTGTTGTGGCGAACATTATAATTAAAAATTTTAAAAAATTAGCAGGCGATGATTTCCTTAATATTTATGAAAAAAACAAAAAAATATATTTTTATTATTCGGTTTTTGTTTTCTTTCCAAACAGTTTTGATAAAATTCTTGATTTTCGTAATGTAAAAAAATGCTTGTGTAATAAATTTGTTTTAAATCTTATTTTTCACTATTCCAAATTTTAAATATTATAATAAATGTTTTACTGTTAACATGTTAAGTCAAAATGTAATAAAATAAATTTATGGAAATCAAATCAAGACACGTCAATAATTAATTATAATGAGAAAACAAAACCATTGATGATGTCAAATATTCACGTTCTCCAATATCTTTAACTTCAACCATTTCATCAGATTCTTTTACACAATTCTCATTACATAGATTCTGCCATTATTTAAGATACTTTAGAAAAAGATAATAAATTAAGTGATTCGATAACTGTTGAAGATAATATTGAAAAATGCCGGACAATGCAACATTTAGTGAATCAGGATATCAAATAGTGCTAAACAACAAATTCTCCTTATATTGGATACAACATCTCCAACAACATTTCGATCATCATTTTCATCTCCTGGAAAATTCAACGCCACTAGCAGCCAGTCTCAATATTAAAATTTACCTCCACTCAACGCAGTAATAACCAAATATATAACCGCACATTTTCAAATGATATTAATAATTTCAATTAACGGCTCATTTTTCACAAAATATTAACGTTTAAACTGTATTTAAAATAATAAGTTTGAGAACAATTGGTTGCGTTTTGTCAACAACTTATCGTTATCGGTATTGCTTTTACCAAAAAAGGATTTCTAAAACCACGTATGTCAGTTGTCACTTTTGTTTGTTTTTATAACAGCTGTACGTGGTTGTTACTTGTGACAATAATTTGTTTAACAAAAATATAAATTTATAAATTAAAATGGAAATATTAGTAATTAGAGATGAAATAAACATTAAATTGGAACCGGAAAATTTGCAAGAAGTATATATTTTACCGTTATTATAGAAATAAATTGAAACTAACAATTTTAATTCAATTTTAGTCAGTAGTAGATAAAATTAAAAAAGAAATAAGTGCAACCAAAAATGAGAAAACCATAACTCCTTCTTATAATGCTGGTCAAAATAAACTGGCACATGATGAGATACGCATTAAAAGTGTAAGTAAATTTTGAATCAGGCAAATAAGATAGTTTTACTGACGATCAAACTAAAATTTGCTAGATTTTTTCAGATAATAAAAAAATTTATGTTACGTTTATCCCTAGGAAATAGAGCTAAAATCTGAAATTGTTATAGAAAAGCATGGTTGCAAGTGGTGCAAGGAAAACTTTACGGATGAAGTTGCCTTGAAAATGCATATGAAAGCTCATATGGATAAAAACCTATATAAATGTTTAAAATGTAAAAAAATATTCAAGTGTAGGAATAACTGGGCTTTACCAAATACAGCTTTACACATTAAAAGACACAGAAAAACTAAATTAAGATAAGAGTTTCTATTAGTTTTTTAACCATATAATACGTATGGCTTATCAAGAGGAAACACTAGAATGTCACTTGCTCATCCATGACTGACCTTAAACTTAATGCAAAATGTAAAACACGTCTATCTTTCATAAAACAACAAAAAAAAACAACTGCTCAAAGAACATAACTGAACTCAATTGAACATCACTGACCGACTGAACATGTATCACAGGCAAGATTACTTGAACTTAGGCGCAAGTGGATTTGTTTTTGTTATTTGCATCGTAAATTCAGAAAATTTAGTAAAAGGGACAGTTTTGATCTGTTTATCTTATAAGCACATAGGGAATAAAGCAAAAATTAAAAAAACAGAAAAAATTCTTGTCAAAGCAGTGTAATTTTGTATTGATTTCGCTTTTTTCAAAGGCCTGTATCTTGGACCCCGGGGCTGATATACAACTCGTTTTGGTTTTATTTGCTTCAGTGAGGGATTCAATTAAAAAAAATTAATCTTGGCGCCCAAGTAGAAGTAATATCTCCAATAGAAATAAAATCTGAACTTGTAGTAAAAATGTTGTAAAAATTTGCGCATGGTTGTATGACATGCAAGGAAAAATTTGCGGATGAAATTGAAAATGCATTGAAAATGCATTTGCTCATATGGATAAAAACCTATATAAATGTTTAAAATGTAATAAAATATTCAAGTCTAGGAATAACTGGGGTTTACACTAGAAATAATATCAAGGGTGGGGTAAGGTTAATTCGTACGAAAAAAGGCATGTTTTTGTGAATTTTTTGTGACGACACAGTTAAAATTTCTTTCTTAGAACCAAAAATACATTAAAGTATTACTTTTGAAGAATATTGTATAAAATGTTTACGAAGAAATATTAAAAAACACGGCAATGGCAGCAATTATTCGGACCTGTCTCGGAAAAAGTAGAATCGCGGTGCCCTCATAACTTGGTGCTGGATCATCCGAAATCAAAAATTCAAAGTTCATTCGTTAGATAATAGTTTTCCGCAGGTAACGCTGAGAGGGTTTTTCGAAATTTTAATTTTTCACTTTTTTGGAACACTTTGAAGGGAAAAACGCGATTTTTTGCGGAAAAAATCGGCTAATTTGTTATTGTAAAATAAAAATTATTAACAAAATTTGCAAAAACTCTCCAGCGTTACCTCGTAAATTATGCACAAAAAGTGTTCAAAATTTCAAAAGGATCGGTGCAGTAGTTTTGAAGTTGTGAGGGGCACCGACTTTGAAAACGTGAGTTGTGGGGAAAACGCTTTAAAGTTTTGAACACTAAAAAATCTGGTATAGAACGTTTATAAGCAAATTTAAAAATACTCGAAACCTCGTCAATTTTGCTCCAATCGACTTGAAATTTTGACACAATATTCTTAAAATATACATTCAATTAAAAAAATGCAAAAAAAATGAAGGTAAAAATTTCTACTAGTTGCTTGACCAGACAATACACATGGCTTATCAAGAGGAAACATTCGCAGGTCACATGCTCATGCATGACTGGCGTTAAACTAATCCTAAATTCAAAACTCGTCTTTCTTTCACGGAACAACCGAACAAAAACGAAAAATAAACTGCTTGAAAAACTTAACTGAACTCAATTGAACATCACTGACCGTCTGAACAAGCACCACGCGACAACTTGGAAATAAACAGTTTCTTCAAAACAAATATTGTGTTTTCTTGTTATTTTAAAAAGGTGAAGTATGATATTTTGGATAAAAAATAAAATACTAAAAAAGATTCAAATTAAATCGAAAAGCAATATGAATGTTTGTTAATTTCAATCATCACATATACAGGATTTAAGCTTAGTGGTACGACAGTTGGGGGTTACAATCGTGGGGATGATCTAAAGGACCCGAAAAATAACAGATCTCAAGCCGGGCTTATAAAATAAAATATTTGAAACTTCACAAGGCATTTCGGGGGCGCGACAGAAAGAGAGAGAGAAAGAGCGATAGAGATCATTCAATATAAATGCGCTCAATACATTGAAAATTAAATCACATTTGTAAACAAAACTTAAAAATAATATAAAAGTCACAAGAAGCTGTTTATTTACCAGATTGAAGAGTTAGACTTGGAGGCTCACAATATCTTTTTAATAAATTGCAATCTAAGCAGATTTACTAAATTAATATAAAACTGCACAATTAACACATAATAATATTAAATTGCAATTTAAATTTATAAAATGTTCACAAAAAAAAAATAAATATATTTCTACTGACTCGAATATGTCGAATATAACGAAACTAATTAACAAAAACCAAAAAAAAAGTTTAGCACTCTGAAAAAAACACAGAAATGTTCCGAGAGCAATAAAAGATTTCCAGGATACGTTTTGTTACGTTTGCTCAAACTTTACATTATTACTCATATAAATGACTTTTTGATCATAAAAATCTTATATATATATAAATGTTTGAATAACTTAAATTTAAGAGCAATACCTACTACTACTAATAATAATTTTTATTTTTTCATAGTTATCAGACGAACGTTACGAATGTAAAATTTGTAATAAAAAATATCAGTTCAACTATCTATTAAAGCATCATATGATAAGTCATTCGGATGAAAAACCATATGAATGTTCAGAATGTAGTAAAAAATTTTCGCTAGCAAAATGTTGGAGAAGGCACAAACTAACTCATGACTCGGAAAGAATGACGGTAAGTTTAAATTGGCTCCTTCAAATAAAATCAATTTCTAAATGCATTAAACGTTATCTGTAATTTTTTTTATTTTACTTGCAGTATTCATGCCAATTTTGTGATAAGGAGTTTAAAGCAAAAGATATATTAAAACGTCATATGAAGATCCATACACGCGAAAACCTGTTTCAATGTACACACTGTCAAAAAGAATTTACATATAAATATGGTTTAGTACTTCATATGAAAACCCATACACAAGAAAAACAGGTAAAATTTTATTTCAGTTAAGAATCGAATTATTTGTATGAAGGAAAAAAACTGTTGATAGTCCCGTAAATAACGGTAAAAATAGTAGGACATCCCGAATTTTTGAATCAGCATTGCTGGTTATTCGATGGATGTAGAGATGGTGGTGCTGGACCCCTTATAAATGCTTCCAACGTCTGTTGAGTGATGGAAGAATCTGGACTGTGTACAGTCGCAGACACAGGAGGAAGGGTAGGATTCCTATAATCTGTATTTTCATCTGCTGTTGTAGCTGGTGGTAGGTGTTTAATGTTTAATTGTTTAAAATGTGTTAATTGTTTTAATTGTGTTAAATGTTTAATTTATTAGATCCACATTTAGTACAGGATTATTAACTTAATAAAAAAACACATGTGAATTTTTCATATACCAAACTTTAAAAAATCGTAAAAAAAAATCCATATTGAATTGCTGACCTTTTATTTCTCAATTTCATAGCTGCATATGTTTACTTTAAAATTTGTGAAAAACAAAAAAAAAAAAAGCCTACTTTTTGAGATATGAGCTTTGAAGTAAACCAAGGTTTTACGCGCCGCCTAGCGGAAAAGAGAAAAGTTATAAATTTTAAACTTACTTATTTCAATTATTCAATTATTTTCCTTTTTACTTGCAAAAATATACTTAAGTCGGATGAAATTTGTGGCACCTATTCACAAAACATTGACACCATTACCAAAACTACGTGAAAAAGCCTCAAAATTCAACCGCGCATAACTCCGATTCAGCGTACAAAAAAAATAAAAGCAGAAATTACTTTTTTCCTTTCGTCAATACCAACAAAATATCAAAATTTCAGATTTTTAAAAAATAGTTGTTTTTTTTTCGATATACGTTTTCAAAATAATAGCCCATTTACAAAAGTTTTCCTAAATCGATAGATATTTGTATTTTTTGAGCTGTAAAAGTTAAGTTTTAATGATTGAAATAAACCAAATAAAACAAAACTGTTCCGGAATTGCATTGATAAAGTAGTTACGATTGATGTGTTTAATTTAGTTTGATATTTTTTTTGGATTATTCTGTTTCTACTTAAACTTTTTATTTAAACTAATCTGACACATTCAATTCTATTTGTACAAAAAACTGTCTGACCCCGAAATCTACTATTTCTAGCGTATATACCTGCTAATTGGACTGTTTTTTTTGTATATTATGTGAAATCATATTTATAGATTTCTTTTGAAAATAAATAAATAAAAATCAAAAAAAATCGTTTTCGATTAGGAAAATACTAATAACTTAAATTATATTTAAGAGCAACACCTAACCTACTACTAACAATTAGTGTTATTTTTTCATAGATATCAGACAAACCTTACGAATGTAAAATTTGTAACAAAAACTTTAGATTAAATTGTTGGTTAAACCAAAATATGAAAAGTCATTCGGATGAAAAACCATATGTGTGTGCGCACGGGTTTGGACACAACAATATGTTTTATTTTGAATAATAATTTACTTTAATTTTTGTTAATGTTTAATTATATAATATACCACTTCAAAGGTTTTACAAGTAATAATAATTGACAACATATAACTTTTTACACAATTACATATATTTCTTTTCTTGTGACTCGAAGAGTTGCTGGTTTTAGTCAGAGTCATAATTTTTTTATTTTAAAAATTGTTAATTTAATTTTTGAGAATAGAGTCAGCAAATTTAGTTTAAATTTCATTTTTTTGAAGTAAAACTTTTTTAGGCGCGTTATGAGAATTGAAAACGGAAGTAACCAAATTAAAAAAACGAATATACTATTCGGCAAATATACGATACAATTCGATTATATTATGACACACATATAAATGTCAAGTCATTCATTTGTTCATTTGTTAATGTTATTATTTTTTTTATTCACTTATTCAATCTCGTACTAAATGTTATATGAGTTGGATGTATCGATTTTAGATTTAAGTATCTTAAATCTATGTTTCATTGTGTTTTATCTGTATGTTAATTGTTAACCGATTTCTCAAAACCGACTCGTTCGATTTGGATGATTTAAATTGTATTCTATTTGAGTTGATTTCGAGAGGGTCCCATAGTTTTCTATGATGTGAAAAATACCGTTTTTCGTCAAAACATCTGAATCTGTTTGGATAGTTTGAGTTGTATTGCTATAGAACTCGAGGTGATCGTATATAACTTTCTATGACTAAAATTGTGCCGTTTTTCAAAAGTTTATTTTTAAATAAAAATATTTGTGTTGATTAAATTTGTTTTGTTAAATAGAAAAATGAGTGCATGTAATATTTGCACGCGGTGGAAATAAATTTCTTTGTCTACTGTGACAGGTATTAATAAAAAGATGAAATATAAAATAAATATGTCATATTCCAATTTAGAGTTGCATTTCTTGATAATATAATTTACAGCATGTGCAATAAAAAGCAATATTTACATCATAATGTATTACAAAGTCAATTCAATTATTATCATAATTGAAATACGAAATTAGAAGTTTATGACAAATTTGCTAAATTTATTGAAAAACTGCATCAATTGTTGTACCAATTCTTGTTGTTAAATTAAGTGGACATGTTTTCATCGTGAAATTTAATTTGTAATACGTTGTAAGACTTTGTAAAACATGTAAATATGGCTTTTTATTACACATTGTTGTAAATTATATTATCAAGAATATTAGAAAGAAACTCTAAATTTCAATATGACATATTTATTTCATTTTATATCTAATATTTTTCGTAATATCTGCTACAGTGGCCAAAGAAGTTTTACTTCAACAGCGTGTAAAGATTACGCACTTCATTTTTTTTTGTTTCATTTAGTTTTTTTGTTAATTTAGTAAAAATTTAATAATTGCAAATAATTTCATTCTACAGGGTGTTTCTAAACAATATGTATGTTCAGAATGCAGTAAAAAATTTGTGAATAAACCAAATTTGATATTGCACAAAATAACTCATGATCTGGAAAGAATGAAGGAAAGGTTAAATCGCCTACAACGTCTTTCAAGCAAAATCGATTTCTAAAGCATTAAACGTTATCTGCATTTTTTTTTATTTTACTTGCAGTTTCCATGCCAATTTTGTAATAAAGAGTTTAAAAGAAAAGATATGTTAAGATGTCATATGAAGATTCATACACGCGAAAACCTGTTTCAATGTGCACATTGTCAAAAAGAATTTACATATAAACATGGTTTAGTGCTTCATATGAAAACTCATACACAAGAAAAACAGGTAAAATTTTATTTCAGTTAACAATCGAATTATTTGTATGAAGAAAAAAACTTTTAATAGTCCCGTTAATAACGGTAAAAATAGTAGGAGGGAAAAACCGGAAGTTGGGATGCAGGACTGTTGTGAACCGTACTAAATGCTTATGTATCAGGTTTCAACCAATTCCAATATCAGGTACAGCTGCTATTGAGATTTAAAAAAAACATGTGTTCGGGAGACTCCACACCACTTTGTTCACTATCGCTTAAAAACTAATCGGTTCTTTGTCATACATATTTGCATCTTTTTCCAAAGTCTCATCAAACTTAATTCACGAACGAATGTTTTATGCTCCCAACAAACATTGAAAAAATTGTGACACAATAAACAGGTGTTCGGGAGGCCCCCTCCATTTATCCCAATATTGTCCTAAAACTAATCAGTTCTTGGTCATTTAAGTCTCCATTTTTTTTCAGTGTCAATAAAATTGATTAACGAATGATTCTTGGTGTCTCACAACTCACAAGAGTCTGTTCTGGGACCAATCCTGTTCCTGTGTTAAAGTTCGTTCGTTCTTTAAACTAAAATTAACTGGTGAAATTGTAGCCTACGCTGATGATATAGCTTTGAGATACGAAGGAAAATCATTCTCCCATTTGTTTAATGACATGAACCAAGACTTGAAAACTATTCGCAGCTGGTTAGATTCTCATTCATCAATTCTTAGTGAAAAAACAAAATATATGCTTTTCAAAATATCAGGTGATGTACGTTTGAACCCCAACTTGCATGTAATTTATCATAGTTCAAATTTTTTTTTTTTGAATAAAATGTGTTGTGTTATAGGATTTACAATATGTGTCACAACAACACATAAATACCTTTTAAGACCTAGGTCCCACAACAACTGGCGTTCTAAGGTTATGATGAGCGCTTTTTTTAAATCTCTGCTGGTTGAAGTCACCTGAAACTGAGGATTCCGGCAAACGATTCCATTTGTATGCAGTTCGGACAAAGAAGTCTTTCTGCGATCTGCCAGTATGACCTCGTGGAATCTCGACCGTTTGACTGGTTGCGGTACCCGATTGTCGAGTGGAACGGGGGTAAGAATAAGTTTGAGGCATGATACTGCTGATTTCATCTGAGCACTGCTGATGACGATATTTGTAAAAAACAACGAGGTCAGCAACAGTGCGACGTTGTTGTAGGGAATCAAGTTTTGATGTCAAAATTCGATCACCCACAATTCGTATAGCCCGCTTTTGAACAGAGTCCAAGAGGGCCAAGATGGAAACAGAAGCAGTACCCCAAACTTGACAACAGTACTCCATACAGGGACGAATATAGGACTTATAAACATGGAGCAATTGGTATGGAGTGAAAAATTTTTTGCATCTATTTAGGAGGCCGAGTTTTTTAGACGCGCTTTTTGCCATCGCCATTACATGATCGTTCCAGAGTAGGTCATTTAAAACTGTGACACCCAATAAACGAATGTTTTTACATTCACCTATTGGTTCATCACACATACTGAATAAAATATCTTTGAGGAACTCGGTCTTTAATCTGGAAACAATCAACAGCTGTGTTTTGGTAGAGTTGAAATTGACAAGGTTTTGGTCACCCCAGTCGGCGATTTTATTCAGGTCTTTGTTCACGTTTATGGCAGCGTCTCGCCGGGCAAGATTAATTCGTTCGTGCATTTTACCTTTGGAAGGACGGGGCTCGAACGACTTGTGCAGAGTGCTATCATCTGCAAAACTATTTATTGGGTTGCTGGTGATTTTCAACAATTCGTTGATATACATCAAAAATAGGGTTGGGGATAACACTGAGCCTTGAGGTACACCAGCGTTAATTAGTTTAGACTCAGAAGAAAATCTGTCTAAGGTTACCAAAATGTACGGTTGGATAACCGTACGCAACGAGCTTGTTGATTAAGTTGGCATGCGAGACTCGATCGAATGCCTTGGAGATGTCTAAAGCGATAACGTATGCTTCACCACCTTTATCAAATATGCTGTTCCAACAATGCGCTACATAGTTTAATAGATCGGTAGTTGATCTTTTGTTTCGAAAACCGTATTGGCTGTCGGATATTAAATGATTTTCTTCCAGAAATTTTGAAATGTGTGTATTAATATAATGCTCGTAGACTTTGGATAGGATCGATACTAAAGCTATTGGCCTATAATTTGAGATATCGGATTTTGGTCCCTTTTTGGGGACGGGCTGGACATTTGCCAACTTCCAGCACGAGGGAAATATACCAGATTTGTAGGATTGGTAGAATATCTTAGTTAAAGTTGGTGCAAGTTCTTTGGAAAAGGTTTTTAATATAATGGGTGGAATATTGTCCATTCCTGAGGCTTTGTTGATGTTTAACCCCTTTAAAAGTTTAGCGACTATTTTGGGTTTGAAGTGGAGTTCATTCATATTAACTCCTGAAGACTGGATTTGGGGTATTTCTTTCCAAAACAGTGGAGTTCAGAGCAAAGCGTTCAGCGAACAAGTTAGCTTTTCTTGCAGGATCATTGACGATTAAATCACCATCAATAATAGGGGGAATAGAAAATTTTATACCAGAATTTAAAGAATTAATGGCACTGTAGAAACTCTTGTCAGAAACAGACATAGACGTAAGTGTTGAGGCTTTCGCTCTGTTAATTTCAGACTTTTCGTTTGAGATAATCTGGTTAGATATTTTGTTGGCCTTTAGATATTGGGATCGATTAGTGGGAGTTTTGTTATGAATCCAAATATTAAATGATCTAAGTACCGTTTTGGCAGCTTTCGAATACAAGTATTTTTGTTTGGGTTTTACTATGGAGAAAGGGACAAATTTATTGATAGCAAATTGGATGGTTTCTGTAAAGTTTTGAGCAGAAATATTTACATTGTCAGTGAGAAAACAATGACGGTCGAAAGGGAAACCATGGAAAAAATATTGAAGACCACTCTTATCCATTTTTGAGTAGTGAAATATTTTACGGGGTTTGGGAGCTGTAGTTTTAAGTAAATCAGTTTTGATAACTGATGAGATTAAATAATGATCAGAATTTCCAATACTACCTTCGCGACATCGACACTCGTAATATCTGGCATTGTGGTAAGATAGAGATCTAAAAGAAAACTATTATCACCGCCATTACGGGGAGTGAAAGTCGGGCTTTTGACAATTTGGAATAGGCCTGAGACGCGGCAAAAATTTCTGCCAGTTGTCCACTATTGTCAACATCGTCGGTCGATTTGGAGAATTCCAACCATGATTTGTTGTGGACGTTGAAGTCACCGGTAACGATAACTTCACAATTAGGGGACTTTACTCTAATCTCGTCACCATTTTTGTATATTAAAAAGTTTGGATTACGTTTGTTGGGGGACCGGTATAAAGCTATTGTAAAAAAGTCATTTCTGGAAGACAAATCTTTAAAACCATTGTATTGAAGCCGTCACCGTGTAGATTAACACCGTGTAGATTAATTAACACGGAATTGAATCGAAATTGAGGTAGTTTTTGATAAGATGATTTTATGTTGAATCGTTTGAAAATCCTTCTTAAAGTCAGTGAATACAACATCAACTTGACCTTCATTTTCAAGAACTTTACTGTAGAGTTAACTGTATGATATAAGGTATAAAATAAGTTGGGCGTTACAAATCTGTGAGTATGACCTACATGGCCCGGAAGATAACAGATCTAAAGTCGGCTTGTAAACGAAATAAAATATATGTGAAACAAGGAAATCGGGTGCGCGACAGAGAGAGAGAGAGGGAGAGAGAGAGAGAGAGAGAGAGGAGAGAGAGAGAGAGAGAGAGAGAGAGAGAGAGAGAGAGAGAGAGAGAGAGAGAGGAGGAGAGAGAGAGAGGAGAGAGAGAGATGAGAGAGAGAGAGAGAGAGAGAGAGAGAGAGAGAGAGAGAGAAGAGAGAGAGAGAGAGAGAGAGAGAGAGAGAGAGAGAGAGAGAGAGAGAGAGAGAGAATCTTCTTATCTAAAATCAAAGCAACAAGGTAATATTTCAGTTACTATATCTAGACAGTAAATATATAATCAACTTTTCCACCAAGCCATAATAAACATAAAAAATTATGAAACAGTTTTTTTTTATAAATGAACAAGTAACAACTGTCAGAAAATTTATGCAGGTCAAACTGGAAGATCATTTAAAAAATATTACGAACACAGTAATTTAGTTAACAAATTTTAAATCGATCTCAATACATTGAAAATTAAACCACATACTTACAGTCAAAAATATAGTCGTAAAAGGAAGACATTTTACCAGATTGAAAAGCTAGAGGTTTACAATATTTTTTAATTAGTGCAATCGATTAGTAATTCATTCCGGTGAAAAATCGTATGATTGTGATGTTCCGAGAGTAATTTCCATTTATAAAATATTTAATGTTACTTTTGAATTTTTTTTGAGATCAATTAAACTCAAGTAAGTAAAGAAGTAATTGGAATATTTTCAATTCAAAGGTATGGTTTTGAAGTTTCTCAGAAAAAAATTCCACTTCATATTTTTCGTGTTTCGGTTGGGATTCGAACCTACCTCGTCAGTGCCCGGCTCGAATCCTTGGCGTTTGCTCTGATTTTTTTTTTTTTTTTTTAATAAAATGTGATGTGTAGTAGGCATTACGATATGTGTCACAACAACACAT
>CAVNZG010000068.1:0-78941 GCA_963693315.1 Diogma glabrata
TATATATTTATATATATATATTATATATATTATATATATATATATATATATATATATATATATATATATATATATATATATATATATATATATTAATATATATATATATATATATTAATATATATATATATTTATATATATATATATATATATATATATATATATATATGTATATATATATATATATATATATATATATATATATATATATATATATATATATATATATATATATATATATATATATATATATATATTTTTTTTTATTTATTTTTGTTCTTCCATAATATAATGTTATACATAGTAAGCTTTATAGAAGTTTTAAATACATTTTCTTATAATATAAGTATAATAAATAAGTTTTTCATATTAATTTTGTAATTTGTACATTTAATTGTTTATGAACTGCCACTTAGTTAAAGCGTTAATTGTTTTGTGGCATGTAGAACTTCAAGCTTAAACTTCAGAAATTGTTTTTGAATTAGGTTGGGTGTGGTATGTGACATAGTTTTTTTTTTTTTTGCAAAACAAGATGAAAACATAAAATCATTAAAATAAAGTAACCTACTATTAAAATTGGTTTAAATAATGGATAAGACTGGGAGTAATCTATTAGATAAATAAACTATAGTTGATTCATCAAAATACCCGAAGAACAAGGCAAAACTGTTAAAAGTGAATTAGTCAAAGCGTAGGAAAGGCTTATTGTAAGTAAAGCCGTTAAATTTAGTCGTAGCTTAGTCAGTATCAGAGATAAACCATATCAGTGAAGTTCGCGAACATCAAGTGACTACCTTGAAGATAAAATCTTCAACGTTTTTCAATTTCAAGCTAAAGAGCCATTTCTTTATATGAGATAAAAACTTAGGAAGGAATACAATTGAACTCAGGTTATCGTATCCCTTCCTAAGTTTTTATCTCGTTATTACCTATATATAACGATATGAAGTATAACGGAATTCAGCGGCACTCTCACGGTCGCATTTTTCGACCTACACCAAAATAATTTTCTGTGTATGTTACGGCAAGTAATTTCTTGGGCAAGTTCGTGAACTGGCCATATCTGGGTACCGGTTAAGTGGCTAGAGCCTAAAAAGTCGAATAATCTAGGGCACTATAACTTCCGTTAGAATCATAATATTTTAATAAAACTTAAAAATATTGAATATTTGAACCTTTATTTATCATTTTTATCCAGATGATAACCTTGGCCCTTAGGGTTCCTGAAAAATCAGCTGTTTTAAAAATTTTAAAAACTTTGTTGTCCTTGATCTAGCTGCAAATGGCCAAGCTCATATTTGAAAACTTTTGCTCACATAGATACAAATATAAATCTTTCCAAAATTTAAAAAAAAAATAGTTCAAGTCTAAAGGTTGAGACCCTAGGGCTATTGAAATGAAAACAAACGAAAAAAGCAATCCTTTTATCGTTTTTGAGTTTATGTTATTTCAATTCATCTTAACTTTTAAGTTAACTTTTAAGCTATAGCCTCAGAAAATTTCAACTATCTAGCCCAAGAGGTTCCAACTTTATATAAGCGTTATAATGAACCTATGCAAGAAATATTTAGCCATTTAATACCATCGAAAAATTATCAAATTCTCTTTTGTTTGTATTTTTTTCACTAAGTAAACCGTTTGAAAAAAGATTAAACAAAGAAGAACAAAAAATACAACAACAAAGAAGATTTAGAATTAAAATTGTTTGATAATGTTTGATTATAAATTATTTGTGATGGTATAATTGTAGTTGTGACGCAGTTCATTTGATTTTTGGTGGTCGTTCATTTGATCTCTGGTGGATTTAATATGTTATTAATAGTACATTATGATGCTAGGACGTAAAGCTAAAGATTTTGGACGGATGTGGAGTTTGCAAATCGAAGCGCTAGCCGAGATTTGCACCCACATTAAGTCCAAAATAGCTTACGTCCGTGCATCATATACTATTTTTTATTCGCCGCAAGTAAAATATTTTAAGAAAAGTTGTTTATTCTAAATTAAAATTATAAATTTTCATAAATTTTAAAATAAAAATATGTGGGACAAGTAACCTTTGACAAAATATTTATTATTTTTTGCAAATTATTGTGTAGCTATGACAACAAATGATAACAACTATTTTAATTGGATAATGAGATTTTGAATTTGAGGGTTGCTTTGATAAAAAAATTTATTTTTCATAGAATTTGAACAAATACAAATGCTTTATTTTTTTTGGACGTAGCTATGACAACAAAATAATAGCTGAAAAGTGATACTTTAAAGCCGCAAATCACAGTAATAAAGTAACACTTTAATATGTAGGCGAATAAAAAAGTAGTTTTAACCAAGTTAAATAAAACTGTTCCGAAATTGCATTGATGAACTTATTTGGGATAATGTATTTAATTTGGTTCGATAATTTTTTTGAATTATTCTGTTTCTACTTAAATTTTTTATTTAAACTAATCTGACACATCTAATTTTATTTGTACACAAAAGTATCTGACCCCGAAATCTACCTATTTCTAGTGGATATACCTGCCGCTGGAATTTTTTGGTACTGTGATACTAATGATCATAAAAGATTCATAAATAAGCATTTACAGCTCCGTGGCTTTAAAGTTATAAGTGCATGATTTACAAAATAAATAAAATTTGATATTGTTACTATCGCTAAAACAAAAAGCTCGAAACAAATTTTTTTTTCATTTTACTGGAGGAGTTACGTTCATCAAAACCGAGATAAGATATTTTGATGATGCATTGCCCTTTTGGGTGGTAATATTAAAACAAAAAAATACTTATTGTTGGATGTATTGTTGTATTAGTCCACTTTTAAACACAGTCGCTTGAATCAACAGTTACATAATTTCACGTTTACGATTCAACCTGTAATCTTATAAGCTTGATCCATCAGTGTTATTTAGTACCGGCATTTATTTAACCTCCAAACAGGATTCAACAATATATTTTGGATAATTACTTTTATTCAACCTTGAACCAAGTGTGCATGATTCAGCAATATATATATATATATATATATATATATATATATATATATATATATATATATATATATATATATATATATATATATATATATATATATATTATATATATATATATATATATATTATATATATATATATATAAATATATATATATATATATATATATATATATATATATATATATAATATATATATATATATATATATATATATATATATATATATATATATATATATATATATATATATATATATATATATATATATATATATATATATATATATGTATATAAGATTATTAGGCTTTAATATTATTTTATTTTTATAATAAAAAAATTGTTTATTTGGTGTATAGCCTATTTAATTAACAAATATTTTAACAAAAATATTTTACATAAAAACTTTGACCGGTTTATATATATATATATATATATATATATATATATATATATATATATATATATATATATATATATATATATATATATATATATATATATATATATATATATATATATATTGTTACGTATATTTATTTAACCTTCAGTTATATTCGTATGGCTCATCAGTTGTATCTTCATAGTTAATTAATTCAACATTCAATCCACATCAGATTCAACAGTATATTATTGCTTGCATTAATTCAACCTTTAACCAAATTCGCATGATTCAGCAATATATATTGTTACGTATATTTATTCAACCTTCAGCTACATACGGATGATTCATCAGTTATATCTGCATATTTTATTCATTTAATATTCGACCCACATCAGATTCAACAGTATATTATTACTTACATTTATTCAACCTCCAACCATATTCGCATAATTCAGCAATATATATCGTTACGTATACTTATTAAACCTTCAGCTACAGTCATATGGTTCATCAGTTGTATGTTCATATGTAATTTATTCAGCGTTCAGTCCACACCAGATTTAACCTGAAGCTAACTCTGGGTTAATAATCCCACTAGGCGCAGCCTGCCATTACGATTCCATGGTTTACCAATGGACCTGGTTCTCCTTTACAAAGTACGCAAAATCTATGACGTCGGCTAGTCATTAATTGAAGTATTTTATGGATATAAGCTCACTATGTATCCATAATATTTTGTTTCTAGGTCTGTGGTTAAGTTAGTTTATGCGCATCAGCGTCACAATATTTTTTTTCTTATTTCATCAAAATTTAAGGTGTACCAATTATGTATTTGTCACAAGTACCCACCAGGTGTATTGAGTAGTCTAGTGGTTAGCATGCTAGAATTGTAATCGGAGGACGCAAGTTCGACTTCCATTAAGGTCAAATTATTCTAAGCAAAACAATAACTCAATAGTTGAGTGAAATAGGATTCATACAGGTGAAAGACACTTGGAAACAACCAACTTTTCTATATGGAATATAAACACGTTCATGCTAGTTAGCCACAGGGTACTCTCTGAAATATCTAGCGAGCGTGTGTGCCTGTTTGCAGGCCATAGTCATCGAATTGGAGTTTTGACGACATTACTTGTATATTGTCCATACGATATAGGAAAAAGGGTTGCGTATTTTAGTATTTCGATGTTTACTATAGCTAAAAATCTGATTTCTAAATTACTTTTCTTGTTCAGACCGTTTGTTTTACTACATGTGCTGGGCTAGTTTGTTTTCTTGAGCGTAAAGCTTAACCTATATTTTAACATTTGGTATCAATAAGAACTTAGTAAGTCGTTTTCTCTCGTTCTGCCTGTCAGGGTTCTGAAAGTTCATTAATCCCTTGTTTCTTTAGTAACACAAACTCACATTTAAACTTTGAAAGTAAACATGCGCTCTTTCACTTACTTTACCTTCCACTTCTAATAGTAGAAAAGGAGATGGTGTAATTGTATTTCAATCAATAAAATCACGCCAACATTGGTAAACTAACATTTTTGTGTAATAAACGAATCAAAAATAAAACTCTAATTTAAGGTTTAGCGATTCGGATTCTGATTATCTTAAAAATATTTAGTTTACAGCTTTTTTCAGTTAAGGCTAACTTATTAAAAATAAATTTTTTTACAGGTTGGTTGGGATATTTAGATTTTAAGACTAAGCAAGCTAAGTTGATTATTTTGCCTAACATCATATCCAATATCAATAATGTTCGAGTTAAGTTTGAATAACTTTCATTAGATAGTTATTATATTTGACGATTTATTATCTATTTAAAAATAGTAAATAAACAGGCACATAAACGGAAGCTTTTGGAGTAGCTTTCAAATTAGTACCTCCCTCCTTCTGATTTTTAAGATAAAGGTCTCATTATGTTTGCATCTGTTTTATGATTCACTATACATAGTATTGACCTTTTACGGCTTGTAGCTTAAGAAATAAACTATAGGTTTTCTTTCAAAATAGTTGGTTTACAGTGAGACAACCCAACCCGATCCAACAGAAATTTCGTTAACTTGAATAACTCTACGTATTTTTTGTCAATCTCATACTCCTTTTGTGCTAGTCATTAAAATAAATTTAACTGAAATGAAAAATCAAACAAATTTCAATTTACAAAACCAATGAGCTGTTGTGTTGTGATATAAAACAAAAGTCTTTATATTACAACTTTTTCTACGCACACGTATTTCTACTAAATTTCTTCATAACTTTATCAGTTAATGGAATTTAGGGTAAATTTTATGATTTCTTCAAAAAATTTTGTTTGTCAATTACTTTGATCGTATCACCGTCAATTGAGAAAAAGAACGCTTCATGAATTTTTTTACATTATTAAAATTTTGTCTTTATCTTCCTTAAGAAAAGTGAAGTGAGACTTAAGTATTTTATCAAACTTTATATTTAGAATTTTTAGTTTTAATTGGTAAAATATTTATTTAAATTACTTAAATTTTGGTTAAGAAATTAATCCCAGGGCGCTGCTTAAGAAATAGTTTGAAAGTTATTCGATACTCTGATTCGACAGTTATAAATAGATGCCGATCTGACTGGATCCGTTTTAATCTTAGTAATTATAAGACAATCGCAAAAGCACTATTCCGATTTTAACCAACTTAAAAAAAACTCAATAACGTTAAACAATACAACTTCTCTATATTTAATCGACCAAAAGAAATAAAATTCAGCCTCATTGAATCACAAGGAATAGTTTATTTTGATTTGATGTGTTGATATGGATAAAACTTTAAACAAAAAGTTGAGAAAATGTCTCGATAAAGTTTTTATTTTTAGTTTGCACCATTAGGTTTTATTACGACAAAAATTTTTAACAAAGTTAATAAAAAAGTTTTCTGAAAAGAAATTTAGTTGTAAGCAATGATTTGGTAGCCTGAATGCAAGCTAAAACTTTTGTATAAATAAAGTGATATGGCTTAGCATTGGTTTTGATAGTTGTCTCGAAACATATTCTGTAATTTCTCCGACATCATCATCCTACATAAGTTATCTGGTTTATTTTTAAACAAATACAACAGTTTTTAGCAGTGCTAACTGCTTTAGAAGTTGCTTAGTTGGTTTTTCTATTTTGGTTATGATATAACATCAACTTTGAAATTAAATCTTTCATCAACCTAAAATTTTTAATCATACCTTTTTTGCATATTATTTGTATTTTATTTGTTTTTTTTTACATTTTGTTTCGATTTAATTGAAATTTTATTTGTAAATAAAATGCTAGAAAATGGGAATAAAATTAAAAAAGTGGTTTAAATAAAATGCAAAAAATTGCATATTAAATTTAATAAAAATGCATCTTTTTGCATATAAAAAGTTAATAAATATTTGCAAATAAAATGTAGTTTTATTGCAGTTTTATGCATTTAGTTAGCATTTTATTTGCTTTTTATTTGATTTGATTTGCAAAGCATTTAACATGTTTTTTATAAAATGAAAATAAAATGCAAACAAAACGCAAATAAAATGCAATAAAAAGGCATTTTTTGTGCATTTAGTTTGCGTTTTATTTGATTTTTTTTGGGCTTTATTTTGATTTTATTTGAATTTATTTGCAAAAAAATGTACAAACAATTCAAATAAAAAGCATATAACATGCATTTTATTTGCTTTTCATTTGCATTTTATTAGCATTTTGTTTGCATTTATTTAGATTTTGCTTTGCAATAATTTTTATTTCCAAATAGAATTGAAATAAAATGCAAACAAAATGCTAATAAATTGCAAAAAAATATATATGAAAAGCAAACAAAATGCATTATATGCACATTTTATTTAATTTTTGTACATTTCTTTTGCAATTAAAAATCAAACAAAAAATGCAAATAAAATGCACTTTTATTGCACTTTATTTGCATTTTATTTGCATTTCATAAAGTGAAATACAATACAAAAAACGCAAATAAAATGCAAAAAAATGTAAATAAAATGCAAACGAAATGCAAAAAAATACAAATAAATGCAAAAAAACACAAACTAATTTATTGCACAAACTCTTTTATTTTTTCGTGTTTTGTCAGTTTGTTGTTTAAGTGGAAACAAGAACTCTCGGTTTTAATTAGATTAGGAAATAAGCTCCACGTTCGAAAATAGTCATTCATTATCGCCAGGTCAGTTGAGAGCTACAGCTAATTTTCTAAGACACCCATGTCTTTGTATTAAGTGGCCAGGATCCAATCATCAGCGTAGCCGAATTTCTTTGATGTTGTGTCAGGAATGTCATGGATGTACAAATAAAAAAGTAATGGTGCTAGGACCGATCCCTGTGGCAAACCATTGTTAAGCATTATGGACCTACTACAGGAATTATTTAGATGAACTTTGAATACACGATTACTCAGCATGTTGTTAACTAAACGTGAGATGGTGCTACAAGGCATTGCATTGAGCAGCTTATATAATATAATCCCAATTCGCCAGACCGTATCATATGCTACAGTGAGATCGATGAATACTGCACCTGCTTTTAGTGGTTTTTGATACCCAGCTTCGATATAGGATTTTAAGGCGAGCAGTTGATCAGTGCAACTGCGGTTGGGACGGAAACCAGCTTGTTCGAGGGATCTGGTCATTCAATATCGGTGCGATACGGTTGTATATGAGTCGGTATAGCAAGTTGTAGCAGGTGCTCAAAAAGGCAATCGGACGATAGTTTCCGGTTCATAGGATGGTTTACCTGGCTTTTGTATCGCTATCACTTTCGTAGTCTTAAAATGTTTTGGAAGATTGCCAGATTCTAGTATATTCGAGAAAAAATTTGTTAGCCATTGTTTTACTTTTTTTCCAGCATTTCTAAAAAATTCTAGAAAAATACCATCGTAGCCAGCTGCTTTTTCATTTTTTGTTTGAGACAGAGCTGAATCTAGCTCTTCGCTACTAAAAAAGCTCGCATACTTCGATGGAGACGAGCAATTGCACTTCAATTCTCTTAATTTATGTTTAATGGCGATTAATAGAAGAACGAAACATGTTTACGATATGATTTGCAATGTCCTCTGGATTTATTTCATTGTTAGCACGAGCAATTGAGTTTGAGCCACCCAGCTTCCGAAGGAGACTCCAAGCTTCCCTACTTGAATGGGAAACATCAATGTGTTTTCTTGAAACTTTGGTTTCCTCGTGGCGTCCAATGAGTAAATTTAAAACGTAGGACTTTTCACGATTAGTATAGATACCTATGGTATCTATTTATCCTAGGGTTTTATAAATTTTAACTAATAAATGATACAGAAATTCACGAATAAAATGCGGACCCTAGCACAAGAAACATCTCTAACTATACTAATAATTTATTTGCCATGAGACCATGATGGTCTAAAACAATTAAAACAAAATTAAAAGTTTGAAGAATTTTAAAATAAAATATAAAATAGACTTAACTTTATTTGTTGAGAGTTGAATGCTTGTTTCGATGTCTTCCAAAAGTACGTTTGTTGTAAAAATTTCGAAAACTGTAAGCTTGTTAGTTTTTTGCTTTCTTCTTACTTTTTTTCTTTGACCATCATATCAAGTATATGTTTAATTTTCAATATATATTAGCCACAATATATTTTTTTCATGCTCTTGTCCTTTTATTTCAAAGACGACGCTTTTCATTGGCTAATACAAAAGCGAATTATTTGATAACACATTGAACTTGAAAATCAGCAAAGTAAAACATTTACGTTTCAAATTATTTATTTCCCTTTTTTTCCAGCAAACTTAATATACATGCACAAGAATAACTCTCTTCACATATAAATTTTTTTTTTTTACAATTTCTTTTCTTTTTCTTTTTCAAAACATATAGATCACTATTCTATAAATCACAAATGACAAAAGAAATAACTAAATTATAAGCCATTTAATTATTTTACTAATTAGCTTTAGATCAAATTTTTTTTATTATAATTCAGATCCCGATTTGAGAATAATATAATTTTTAATTAATTTTATGTTTTAGTTTAACAAACTCACTTCTCATTTTTAAGTTCTAGTCCCAACTCAACAAAATTGATAAATATCTTATTATTTATATTCTTAATATTACATTAAAAAAAGAGAGTAATTAAAATTTAATCACATAAGCATTATTTCTCGAAAATCAATCAACCACGATCATACTCAATTACATCAAAAAAGAGACACAGTATTCAAATCATAAACTACGCCCAATCTATTCATTAACATTAAATCGAGTTACATTTGATACTAATCAATTTAATAGGGGCGTCAACATTTATTATTACCAACATCTAGTCAAACATTGGCAATGAAAGGATCACTATTATAAACAGCTGACTGAAAAATAAATTTATATAAATGAAAAAATACACCATGAACCTCAGTTGTTGAAAAATGGAAAAGTGTGGGTTGATTAGAAATTTAGTTTTTACTGTGAGTAAGCCGTAGCCGTTAACTACAAAAATCCAATTTCCTGCGAATCCACCGATACAGAACTTAAATTTGTTCTAGAGTTGATGTAGATTTTCTAATAAATGCTACCTGTTAAATATCACGTAATTTGGCGGGCATAACAAAGTAAGTCATCATCAGCCACGTCTGCCTCACCACTACTAAGGTACTCCTCATATAATATATCACTCTCTTCACTCCAGCCAGGAATGTATTTTTCACGGAAGCCTCTTGGGATGCATTTCTTAGCAGTTGAGATGATGGCTCCAACGAACATATCGTAATTTTTAGGAATGGGTTGGATCCAGCGAATCACTGCATCCAACTCCGACCTATATTTAGCCCAATCAGCTATGCTAAAATTCAATCTAGGCTGAGGAGTAGAGTTTACGAGTGGGATTTGGATACTCACTTTAAGAATTACTGGACGATGTTGAGATCGTGGAAAACCTTGTAAGACAGCCCTAGATATTGGAATAGGGTAACGTTGTTCGTTTTTTGTGGAAAAACAGAGGTCGGGATGGTAATCACTTCGCCATCTTGCAGATCTAAAGGTTTTCAAGTCTTTCGCATCATATACCAGGAACATGTTGTTACCATCCGCCCAGTCAGTCAGTTGTATGCTATTGGGATTGTTATTTGAGTAGGACTACCGAGTGTGATGGCTATTAAAGTCACCAGCTGATATTACTTGGTTGTGAAATAATGGTAGAGTAACAGCTAGCCATTCTGTATTTGGAGGGTTGGACATTTACGTTTACTATCTTCGTCTCCAATATATCGACAACATTAAGATGAATATTGTTGTCCGTCTGTGTAAGTACATGGGTGCAGTTCATGATTTCTGACTTAACATACGTGGCAGATCCATATGCTTGAGGGTAAATAGCCCTAATTAATTTGTAACCAACAATGTTGCCTCTAGAGGTAAGTTGCGATACATCTGCTGCATGCGTTTCTTGCAGAATTACAACGTCGATGTCAAAATCTTTCAATACTCTTTGTAAATGTTTAGTTTTTGACTTGCTTATGCCTTCAATGTTCAATTGCAAAATACGGACTGAGGGTCCAATATTTTCTGTTGTATGGTGCTTAAAAGTACCGTTGTTATTGTGATTTTGATTTTGGTTCATGTTCATAACTGTTTGTATCACAGCCAAGACTTCGAAATGAAATATTTGGTTACCAAATTTGAATAGACTTTTAGTGTAAACCAGGGTGTAGCGCGAGGAGCTTGTCTATCCACACACCCTAATCTACCATTAAATGTTTATGTTAAAAAAATTAAATTGCCAATCATAATAGTTTTATGTTAGGTCTTAAAGCGTCCATTGAAATCGAACATCAAACGAAGGCACAGAAAAGATAAAATAACTAAAATGTTTATTGTAACACCAAAACCACTGCAAAACGTTAATTTCATTCAGAGGATATAATTCTAAATGCACATTTTTTCTGAATTCCTTAAAAAAAATTATTCTATGATTTATAATTTAAATCGAGAAAACCAAATAAATTTAATTTATGTTTATGTTTTGAAACATTTAATAAAAAAACAATCTCAATCTAATGCTAAGGTCACATGGAGATGAGAGTTTTTTGTTTTGTATAAAATATGTGCTTTGGGAGATTAAATTTAATTTTCATTTTTTACATTTAAATTTATTTAACGTTTGATGTTTTTTATCATTGCTTTTACGGACTGCGATCATGGAAAGCATATAAAAAGAAAATGTGGAAAAAACAAACAGAACGTTTGTATGTGATGGATTATCGTAATGTTTTCATTTTAAATCTTTTTCTCTACCTTTGATATATGATAAGTTTTTAATTTAATTGTAATGCCTGAATTTAGGATATAATAATACTTTCAGAGAAAAATTTCAGAAAAAAAAGCTTAACTAAAGAATTGGTGTTTAAGTTTGGAGGAACACATAACGATGAAGGGATCAGTTTTTGTTGATATGCATTTTTTTATTTCTAATCTACAACATCGCGTACTTGGTCTCTAGTGGTGTCTTAGGGGTGCTGGCGAAAGAGTGTGTCTCGAATAACTCTTGATATATGGATTATACACATTGCGGAACAATGCGTCTCCATCGATTGAGAAATATAGCACTAGATGATTTATTGGTAATTATATATGTGGCCTAAATCTGAAAAAGAATACACATAACAGTGTTGTTCTGATACATATTGTAATTCATGCATAAAGCTGTTGTGAATGTGATGTTCTGATTTTGATTTTTGCGAATCTCCTTTTTCTTGGCTCTATGAGTTCGCTTTACGTTGCGTTTAGCCTATTTCAGAGGTTGTAGACATAGCTTTCACTCATCACAAATAAGAACTAGAATAAAATCGCTACTCAATAATTTGAAATATAGAAACGAATTCTGTGTGTTAAGTGGCCTAGTGGTAGTTCACTAGACTTCGAACTAGGAGGAAAAATTAACAACCATCAACATACCGGTTTTCCAATTAACCGAAAGTAAACTAATATAGTTGATAAAATTGGAAAAAAACTATGGGCTGACCCATACAAAACTAATCGATTGAATAAGTCTTCAAGTGAAACTCGACCATGAAATTGAGTGAATTGATGAAATAATACAGGTGAAGGGGACACTTGTTGACAGCCTACGTATGGAACATAACGACACAAAAAAAAGAAGCGGATTCATTTATTTCATATATTTTTTTTCATATAAAATCTATAGGACAGTTGTTTGATAGCAGATTTATATGTTTTATGTGTACTTATACTAATATGTTAACCCAAAAATCGGTTACAAAATCTACGAAAATTATTTTGCTGACACACTAAACGATTTCTTCGACACCCTTACAATTTAGTGATCAAATTCTTAGTGGGAAACGTATGGATGGAAGGCGTACATATGGAAACTACTATCATTATCCTAAATTTAAAACTGCAACACATAATCTCTAAAACAAAACGATTTATAAGCAAAAAATATGCAAATGATTCTGTTCAACCATCAAATGATTCTGTTGAACCGTTCTGTTATTCAGTTGTCGATACCTTTTGACTCTCTACATTAAACAACCATTTTTTGAAAAAATAATTTTTAAATAGGTCCATTAGTTTTTTTTTTTGATGGCCTTGGCGGACGGTTGTTTGATCAGCTGCCTTGTCAATCGAACAAATTATTCATAACGGAGGTTTATATCGCTATTATCAGTGATATTTGATTGATTGATTTATAATTTATCCCATCACAAGAGCATAAAAAAAATAAACTGAACACTCTGATGTAACATAGTGTCACACAAAGTTTAATGATAAATCAAACAATAATACGTTGTGCTAGGGGTGTCCACTTAAAAAATACATCGATGTAAAACATCGGAACCCTGCATCTATGTTTTTCGAGACATCGATGTTTTTTCAACTGTAATAACTGTAATAGATACAGTTAAGATCCGAGATATGAATTTATTTAATACCAACAATTAAAAAAAAAACCTAAGGAACCCAAAGCGCCTCTGCCAAGAAAAATCTCTACAAATGAAAACAACCTATAAGACCATGATGGTCACAAAAACAATTAAAAAAAAACTAAAATCTATAATAATAAAATAAAGTGCTTGTCTCTCTGCGTGCGCTCTCCAGCAAAATCTGTAGCACATAGGAGTCTGAAATTCTGCCAGGAGAAGGCCATTAACAGGTACTAATGCACCTTGGAGCCGAAATTTTAAAATTTAATTTAGTTTTTTTATAATTAATAATTTTAATTTTCCTAATGGTTTGCCCAAATGTATATTATATTTTATACTTGGCTTTTTATTCAATTTTCACTCAGTTATCTTTGGTCGATTTTTTTTCCGCAAAACAGAATTACCATTCAAATGGAAAATGAAAGTATAATGTGACAAACAAATTGATTTAGATGAAAATCATATACATTTATATATTTATTATATACACACATGATACAATTATCTGCATCCAACACATTACGTTGCAACAAATATTTCTAATGTACAACAAGCATGTTCTTGGTTTGGTGTATATAAATGTGTAGTACATATTTCATTTGGTTTATATATATGTTATACAATACATGTTCAATGTATTGTATAACATATATATAAACAATGTAATGAAATTAGTCAACATGAAATGCTACGATAAAACAGTAAATTTTGGTGCGGTGTGTCTATTTTGTATCGCAAGTATGGCGGTTCCAGAGTAAGTCATTGACAACTGTAACACCCAATAAACGAATGTTTTGACGTTCGCCTAATTTTTCGCGACACATATTAAGCTGATTAACGCGAAAAATTGCAAGTGTTTAATTTAAACTCTCCGAAACTCTTTACCAATCACTTTCAAATGTTGACCTTCCTTTCAATTTTCAAACTATCTGGATTGATCAGCTAGAATGCTAATGATCTGTGTTATTCATATTTCCTAAATGGAAAAATTAAAATACGCTCCTTCTATTCTCATTACGACTTTTTGAAATTATTCTTACTAATTCAAGAAAATGTACGCACACAAACTTTTTTATAGGCGTAGCAACGTACGCCGGGTCCTGCTAGTGTTAATAATAATTATTACAAAAAACTTAACTTATCTGTTGATAGTTGTCTTGATTGTTGGCAGCGACAATCGTCCGTGTATGTCGCTTGGTTAACTGTTGTCCTTCTTCAACTCTTACGATTCTTCCCCTTTTTATATTCGTACACGACTATTTAGATACCCGTTTGCAAAATGTGTATCACTTAATCCTAGTTTACTTAAGTCTTTTTTTTTATTTTGCCTTACAAAACATTTTTTAGGGTTTCTTTTATATAATACCAGTAACCCAGGCGACCAATTATTATCACTCTTAGGCAAAACAAAAGAAATACAACGAACCTATTCTTAATCCGTTTGTTATAAAAAAAATTGAAACGGTTAACATATATTTTTTTAACCATTTTTAATCCCCATGCAAATAGAAGATATGTTTAATTTTAAAGTGTATCTGACACAATAATTTTTTTGTATATTTTTGCCCTTTTTATTTCAAAAACTACATTTTTCATTTGCTAATACAAAGACGAATTCACTTAAATAATACACCTTTATCACAAACAAAACACTTTTATCACAAAAACATTTTTGAAACAAAAATAATCATAAGGCATTTTATTTTAATAATATAAATTACAGAAAATTTAATAAATAAAAAATTAATTTTTTTTGTGTTTTTTTATAAGAACTGACTAACTCTCACATTTAGAGTTTAATTTTAAATCCCAACTCCAAAATATTTGGCAAAATGTAACTATTTATAGATGTTAAATCTAACTAAACGAGAGAAAGAAAATTGATCCCATATGCATTCTTTCGGTTTTAATTATTTCTCGAAAATTAATTATCCTAACATTCTCAATTACCTCCAAAGAGAGACACCATATGCATCAAGATTCCAACCACCCTATTCAAATCAACCTATCATTAAATTGATTTACTATCATTTAATCGAAAATTGCAGTTAAATATGATAATAATCAATTTAATGTGGCGTCAATATTCATTATCACTAACATCTATGCAAACATTGGCAACTAAATAAAAGAACCGAACAATAGGATCACTGTTATAAACAGCTGACTGATAATTAGGTCAAATCTGTTTATATAAATGAAAAAAATATATTATGAAGTTCAGCTGTTTTATATTTATAAACAATCGAATATGACGAGAAAATCAGATGCCAGTTGTTTGATTAGGTTGATGCAAACAGGGCAAGGACTCTAAGGTACCCTTATTAGTGGGCATTACACCATATTAATTAAAAGAGAAAGTGTTGAAAAGAAACGAATCGCGACGCTGATTAATTAAAAAAAGACTCCTAATATATATATATATATATATATATATATATATATATATATATATATATATATATATATATATATATATATATATATATATATATATATATATATATATATATATATATATATATATATATATATATATATATATATATATATATATATATATATATATATATATATATATATATATATATATATATATATATATATATATATATACATATATATATATATATATATATATATATATATATATATATATATATATATATATATATATATATATATATATATATATATATATATATAAAAGGGAAAGGTTTGTTGACCAGCTGTATTTAGATATCGTTTAACCTATAATGTCTCAAGGAAAAAAATTCCCCAGTTGAGACACACTGAGTCTCAGCACGACAATAACACCCAAAGCTGCAGCAGGAAGTTGGTGAGAATGCACAAATGAGTCAAGCTATAGATACAAGCAGAAAAGATAAATTGTTTAAGGTAAGTTCTATTGTAATAAAGGAATATAAATGTTGACTACCATGACCATCAACCGAAATTCCATACTTCAGAGTCCTGTCCAGTAATTGTATGTGGAACTGATGACAGATATGAGCTTAAAAATCTCTTTCTACGCACATCAAATTTCCCGGAAAAAAACTAAAACTATTGAGAAAAAAAAACTACCTAATACTCTTACTGGTCAGTGCCCTCAAGTACCAACATTAAATTTCAGGTACATGAGAGACAACATTACTATTGTTAACGATGAAAACCATCTAGAAAGACAGTAAAAAATTTTGAAATGTAATTGGAAGTGAATGGGGAGAGTAAGCTAATGCACATAGAGTCGAATAACCGCAGACGAAAAGATTTAATCGGCCCACATCTAACACAAAAACGTTGACATGTTAAGCATAATGGATGATTTCTTAGATCAACCAGGGTAAAGAATCTAATAAATCAAAATAATAAATAAAAACAAAGAATAGAAACAAAAATAATAATAATTAATAAATTAATACTAAGAAGAAAACTATATTACCAAATAAATTAACAGGGACCTATACTACGCCTAAAACAAATTAAGCTAATAGAGATTTAAATCTAATGGGAATGATTTAATGTCATAACATAATCTAAAGTCTTTAGAATGATAAGACCCTATGGCCTTACCATCCAAAGTGGTACATTTGTAGAGGTCCTTACCAACCTTGCATTTTATTATGGCTGGTAATAATTGTGAAGCCATATTGGTTGAACGTTTATCAGCAGCACCACCTAAGCGATATTGCCGTACCAAGACTCACTGTTGTGGCCGATAAGTTCGTGGTCGAGTTTGCGTTCACGAAGTATATTGTTGTTGGAACCTATTTAATGCTGCTACCAAATGTTGTTGCAAGTTGGAACTAAAGTTCGCTAAATTTAGGATATGAAATGCCGGCGTCGTTTAACAATTCGAAGGAATTTCTTCCTAGAAAGTTGATAGCGGCCCCATTATCCAGAAGTCCAGTTGTATTTCTAGTTGACCAGTTGTTCTTGCTGTTATTGGAAAAGAAGACCATAGCCTTTCATATTTCTGACACAGTACCCGCAAGTCAGCTAGGGTTACTACATTTGCCACCAATGGAGCATTTTTTAATTCGTCTGATATTCCTTCCCTTACAATCCCAATCATCTCACTTTGCGAAAATGGTTGAGCCAGTAGTCTGTTGAGCTTGTTGACTTCTATGATGCAATCAAATATCCCCTCCTTTTCATGTTGTTTTCTGTTCAGCAGTGCACTCAGTACAGCCTTATTGTCTTTAAGAGTACCAAACGTTCGTAATAAACTTTGTCGGAGTATGGGGTAGGTCACCACCTGATACTTTAGGTTTATATAATGTTTATCCGCAGCTCCACGAAGATACCGGGGAATGATTGACTTTAAATCATCAAAACTCACCAGATACCTCCGTGCAGCCACTTCAACCAAATGGATGAACTCGTGAGCATCTGGTGATGAACCATCCCCTGAGAACAGTGGAAGTGAAGCTATACAAAATTAACTCAAGTCCTGATAGTTTTCGTACTCTTCCTGGTGCATTGCTGATACAGCCCTGTAAAATATGTTTTTGCACTGATGGTACAAGACCTGTCGCTTCCCGGGACAAAAACAAGGCGGCTTCTACTATCGCTTCGCTTTCTTCAGTCGTGTTTTCTATGTGTGACTGAATCATCTCTGCAGCCGCACTTTGCGCGACTGCAGGGATGATGAACAGGCCTCGCTGTTATACTGAATATCTCTGAGGAAGCATTCCACCCACAACTCGCACTCCACAAGACCGTAGAACGGATGGTCTATTGAAACTACTGATACTTTCTTTTGTGTTGTGGGGCCTCTCGAACACCTGTTTATTGTGTCACTATTTTTCAAGGTTTGTTGGGAGCCTACATTATTCGTGTGTAAATGAATTTTGATGACACTTTGGAAAAAGATGCAAATATGTTTGCAAGGAACTGATTAGTTTTTGAGCGATATTGAAAAAAGTGGTGGGGGTCCCCGAGCACCTGTGTTTTTGAAAGCTCAATAACATCTGTACCTGATAATTGAATTAGATGAAACTTGGTACATAAGCATTTAGTACGGTACACAACAGTTCTGCATCCCAACTTCCAGTTTGTCACTTCCGGGTAATTTTTTTTTTACTTTTTTTTGTACAACAGAATTTATGTTTGTTGCTCCTAATGCTTGTATATTAAGCCTTTCCTTAATATTTTTACAATTAGAAGTTAGAACTACGCGAAATCTATAACATTGGTTAGCCTTTAATTAAAGTATTTGATGGATATTAGCTCACTTTATATCCAGAACATTATGTTTCCAGAGCTGTGAAGTCAGCCTATGCGGCTGCATCGCAATATTTTTGTCGGTTTCTTTTTATAATAAATAAGAGATTCCCCAAATCAGACTCCCACTTATTTCTTCAACAAAGTTCAATTTCCTACAATTCTCTTCTTAATTTAATTAGGAACCAAGGTGACGTATCACAATTTGAGGTTTGTCTGAGTTCCTTCTTAATTGACACTTAAAGAACTTCACGCTAATATAAGCTAGTTTAATGCATCTTATATATAAGTTCGTGACAAAAATCAATACAATACTCTCAACTAACTTCTGGTTTATCGCTTTTGGTAAAAAGTTAATTCACTTTATTATTCAAGATCAAAATGTGTTTGCACATTACAATCTACTTTTTTCAAACGATTTTGATGAAACATTGCTACATGATTTAAATAGATTCGAAAAAAATGATTTCTTTTTTGGTGTTATCAAACAAAGTGGTGAAATATGTACCAAACAGCCGTTATCTAGGTTTCAGTAGCTCGAAAGGACCAAATACTTATAACCGATTAGAGTAAAATTTGCTATATAAGGTTTTTGCAATGATCGTTGTTTAATGAGCATGTCTCAAAAACGTACACTTCAATTAAGTTAATCTACTTTCAGAAAGATTTGAAAAGTTATTTATACATTTACAAGGACTTATCAGTCCTCCTTCATGTAGAAATTTTTTTGAATTTATAAAATCTCAACATATTTCTACAAAAATACATACTCGTTTATTCCATAAAACATTCAAATTACCCTATTATTAAAACAACGACGTTATGTGTCAATTCTGACTATCAATAAATATATACATATTCCAAAATCCAAATCCGTAAATATCTGAGATTGAATTTTCTTGAAGTTTTTGTATTCGAGAATAAAACGGAAATTAAAAATCTCTAAACATGAAAATCCTGTTCTTTTCAACATTTTATGGTAATTTGTTTTCAGATAATATTTCAATTTAAATTCGTTTTTTTTAAAGGTAATAATTTATTTCCTTCGAAACTAATAAATATTTAAAACAATTTTCTTTATTTTTGAATAACGAAAATTGAATCAATAAGAGGATTCAATTTCAATAAATAATCTTTTAAGAAGCTCGGAAAGTTTGAAGGTACGACTTACGAGACAGACGATACAACGCATAGTGCTATAATTTTATCGCATTTAACAAATAGGTTAACTAATTGTTCAAAGCAATCTGACTTAAGAGTATTACGATTAACAACCACCATACTTAAGAATTAAATCGACTGTTTAATTTATTCTTCAAAGAATCTTCATAGAAAAATACATAGAACTTGATATAAAATTATATTACGAAAAAATGATTTAATTTGATGTCAGAAAGTTGTTTACATTCACTGATTTGTCAACAGATAAACTTATTTTGATTTTTGGACCAATATATTTTAAATTTACTGTAATTAAGATAAATCCCACGATGGTTTACCAATAGTCCTCCACTACCTTCTCTACTGACCGATATATTTATATGCTACCCGTCAGGCGCAAAAATGTATGCATAAAAACAGTACAGTTTATGTACAGTTTACATTATTTTTATAAAAACACTACTACAACCACACTAAAATTCATATCATCAAATTATTTTCATATCATCTTAAATTGTTCTCATCTAAATCGTTTTTATCCTAAATCTTTCTTTAAATAAACAAAATAATTCCATCTAAAAAATTAATAATCTTTTAATATAAATAAAAAAAAATAAATTAAATAAATTGTGCTAAAGTGTTAAATTAAAAGCCGCAAGTTGTATTTATAAATTCAAAAATACCATTTTTTAGGTTATGTTTATTAAATGATATTTTTCAACTTATTTAATTATTATTTGATTTCGTTATAGTTTCGTGGATTTATATTCGATCGGAGAACCAATTTGTTTATTGCAGAAAATTTGGTGGATTCGAATAAACGAGCTTATTAAAATATATAATAATATAATATACAAGAATATACATTTATTTTATATTATTTTATTTATTTTATATTATTAAATCATTAAATTATTCATTATCACATTTACTGTATTTTTCGTTTTTTTTCATTTCAATTGAAATGTATCATATATTTTATTTAATATTAATTCCGATGAACTAAACCGCACGTAAAAGAAACACACAAGTATCACGTAAATGATACGTTTTTACGTAAGTAACGTTTTAGCGTACATATTATGAACACAGTTGTATACACTAATACATATAAAAGTCCTCGCCAATTTGTTTCACTTCTCATGTTACAAACATTACGTTTGTATTCCGTTTACGTTACGCTTTTGCGTGACGTTTACGTAGACTTTCATAGAGTAAAGTCTACGTAAACTGTACGTAAACGTTACGCGTGGTCTGGAGGGTATTTTGAAGTATCGAATCTGTCAACAACTAATCCGTATTACCGAGAAAAAAATGTGTGTTTGGTACATTGTGGAAAACTTGATTCTGCATTAAAATCGGGAAATTTAATTGTAACGATTGTTCTTTTAAAGACGGAAAGAAATTTCAAAATAAGAATAAAAAACATCTTACATCTTTTAAACATGAAATATTTTATTAAAATTACGTTGTTGTTTGTTATAAATTTTTACATTGCTTAATTTTCGAAATTTGGCAAAAAACGTGCATTTTCCAGTTTTTGTATGCCTAAATTCCCCATGTAACTATCTCCTTTCCCAAAAATATAAGCGAGGGTCCGAGGCTTTATCGATTAATTTTGAATTATTTTAGATAATTCGAGAAATAATAGTGACAAAATTGTGAATCAATAAGAGCTTACAAATAGTGATGCTCTAATGTGATGCTCCAATTTTGGAATACTTGAAGTTTACCCGGAAGCGGTAATTTTGCCCATACTCGTTACCAGGTAATACTAATATAAAAAAATCTAACATTTATAAATATATAAACTATATAGCGTGGGTTTAGATTTTAGAATGAGAAATATGAATGGTGTTATTAAAAAATTAGGAATAATAATTTTGTAGTAAATATAACATTTATTTTGTGAAATAGGCTTTGTGCGAAGCCACGAAATAATGACAGATGCAAATTATTAATTCTCAAAATTTTGTCTTTTGAAATTTCTAGTCACCATAATGAAACGTCAGAATTTGGTATAGCTATTTAGCATCATCAAATTATGACAGAAGGCAATTATTTACAAAAGTGATTTTTGGTTGAATTTTGATGTGTTGAAAAATTAAATTTTATAAATGGAGAACAAAGAATACTTTGCTTCGATTAGTGTATATAAATCGACGGTATTCTATTGGCTAAAAGTAATTAAAAAATTAAGTTGTCCATCTGAAAATATTAATAATCATTCGTTTCTCGAACACCGTGAAGATAAGTCGAGTAGTTATCAATCTAAAACGAAAAGAAATTCTGATGATAAATTTAACAAATAACAAACAAAATTAATTAATAACTAAATAATCTAGATATTTTATCTAAAATTACATTCAATAGTGCTAACACCAATATATTTCAAGATAGCATCACAACAAATATTAATAAAATCAGCGTCAGTAAGGACGCCATTGTGTGATTTCTGGGGTAAAACGCTAATTATACTAATAAAAGTTGACTAATAATACATCGTGGAAAAGTGGATCAGTTTATAATAAATAATAAATAAGCAACATCTCAACTAACAAAATCATCACCACACGATTGGAACAAGTTCAAACGTGGTTAAAGTCGACATTGCTATTTAACACAAGTGCCACACCCTGAAACATATAAATATATATTACAAGAGACAAGCCAGAATAGGATTTATATAGAGCCCTACAACTATTCACATTAATTCGGAATTTACAAAATTAATAAAAGCATAGAATTAAAAACATAAGAACGCGCTCCGGAACATTCCAATGGAATTACGCAACTGCCGCACATGGAAATTCAATGGATAAAAACACCAAGCCAACAATACAAAATTAGGATTAGTAGACAATTGTTAATTAATATACGATATCCTCCTATATTATTCAGGTAAGAGACTCTTATAATAGCTCTGAGAAATATATATTACTCGGCATATATATAAAAATAAATTATATAAAAATTGTGTATAGTTGTCGTGCATGATTTTGAAATCTAGAGAGTGGTTGTCAAAAATTTATAGGCTCGTGGATTGTTTAAGGGTCCAAGTTGATAACAATATAATCCATTACTAAAATACATTTATTACAAAATCGCTACAAAGTGACTTCAACAAATCGCAATTATTAACTAAAATCGGGATGGTAAAATATCGAAGGTTAATATAACCTTACTTATCGATATTTCCAGAACATAAAAGCGTCTAACTACTCACACTGAATTCTAATGTGACAACATTCATAATTATAGATTTAAAAACATGTCAACAAGAATCATTACCTCGTCCGATACAACAATATAACGGAAGTACAATTATTTCAGGGCGTGGTATAAACATTCTTTCTAATTTTTAATAAAACAATTTTTCATTAAATTTATAGGCAATACAAAGTGTCAGTTAAAACAATAAATTAATTTAGCACACCTTATACTAACAAGACTCCATTGTACAAACATAATGAGTGATAATGATAATTACAATCCCCCGGAATACAATTCCAACGGAAATGAATACTACAAATGTCTCAATCCACAATATGAAGAAGACCAAGCCATGGAAGTAGGTGCCTCTAATCTGAAAAGGAAAAAGAAATCCCACACTGAAACACCCAAAATTAAATCGAACAAAATAACAACTACAACCGATAATAACACAAGAATTCTCAACTATCTTCCTGGAGATATGGGACCATACGCTCTAATAGCGGAAAAAGAGAATATCAATGACATACACATAGGCAGGTTACTGAAGGGAAAAAATTATGGCAACATAATCAGAATTGACCAACTTACCAAAAATAAGATCAAGATCATCACTAAAGGCGGATCAACAGCTAATAAAATTCTAAAGGATTATGATCTGAAAGAGAATTTGAAAATAAACATCTGCATACCTCCATCATAGAATCCATAGGAATTTTGAACAGAATCCCATTGGATATGGATCTACTCACAATAAGAGAAGATCTGATGGATAGACATAAGATTATCAACATAGAGAGAATCCAAAAATGGAATACGGTACTGAACCAAGCGGAACCAACCACAGCAATCAAAATCAAATTTCGATCCAGTCTACTTCCAGATGATGTCAAACTCTTCGAAGTAAGAAGACCCATAAGATATTACATACCCAATCCTACCCTATGCAAGAGATGCCTAAGGTACGGACACTCCACCAACTTCTGCCAAGGGACGAAAAAGTGTTACAATTGCGGCGACGCTAATCACAATACTGCAGAATGCAAGGAGAAAACTACTTGTGCCCACTGCAAAGGAACACACAAGGTTTATGACAACAATTGTAGTGAATTTATTAAACAAAAGGACGTCAAATTCTGGATGACGACAAAGAAATTGACCTTCAAAGAAGCATTCGACTACGTCAAAAACAAAGAAGCTACCTATAAGAATTTCCCGCCACTACAGTACCAACGCAATAATGTATGGAACTCAACTAGTGTAGAAGTAGAAAAAAATACCTTATTATCGGAAATCTCCTCTATGAAGGAGGACATGGACAAGTTAAAAATAGACAAGGAAGAAAACGAAACACTCAACAAACAGATAAACAAACTACAAGAAGAATTAATAATCTCAAAAAAATACAACGAAAAATTAATAGAAGAAAAAGAAAAAGACAGGGACCTCAACAAAAAAATAAAAAAATTGACGGATGAAATAGCTACACTCAAAAAAGGCATAAGTTCCAACAAAAAAAACGAACATCAAGAAAATATATAAATAATAAAAATAAGAAAAGACTTTCTAAAATTCAAAAATGAATTAAGGGAGGAAATGGACAAGAAATTTGAATGCCTCATCCAAGATTTCAAAACCATTTCAGATATCAACAATTGCATTAAAGAACAGATAACCAAAATTATCGCCATCCCTACCAATAATTTAGGATACGATGAACCCATAATTAAGATGGGGCAATTCGCCAACCATATAGACCATATTCTAAAAAAAAACCTAAGACTTGGCATCAGTTCTTGCCCTATACCAATGATTCGAGTACGCAATAACAATTAAAGACTCCCTTCCTCGTATTACTCCTCCTTAAATTCCATCTAAAAGATCTTAACAATAAAACCATATTATCTAACTATACCCACCACAAACTTATCCCTACCATCAGTTGCACCCTGAAATACAACTGCTTTATATACCTTCACTTATTAAATATAATCAAACCCTATAAAATTGAAATTACCAAAAAATTTATAAACACAAATATTATATACCATAACCCTTCCCATAACCTCAGATGCGCCCTGAAATACATCTGTTTAACAAAGAATTTTCTACAACCCCCCCTCATCAGATGCACCATGAAATACATCTGCCTTCCAACAACTCAATCACATTTTAACAAAAGGACCAAGTCCAATTACGGAAGATGCAAATCCAATCGTAAAATCCAACTAAAATACAACAAAACTTCAACACAGCTTAAGGTATCCAAAACAAATAATAAAGGGGTCACCGACTTACATAACAACAAAACATATACCAAACCTACGATAACTAAAATTGACACCCGAGTGTTAATTGTCTTCCACTACATCGACAATGAATATAGTCCACATAAACATAAGGAGCGTTAAAACCAACAAAGACGAATTGGAGATGTACCTCTATGATAATAAAATAGATATATGTAGTCTCTCGGAAACCTGGACTAAGGATAAAGATGTTATCAAATTCAGTAACCACAAAGTATTCTTAAACAATAGAATGGACGGTTACGGAGGAGTCGGATTTCTAATAAATAAAAAACTAACTACAGGGAAAATAATGATGGACAAACACAATATACCAATTGAAACAATAGCAGTTGACATCATCAACAACAACTATAACAACTTGAAACTCATAGGAATATACATGCCACCTAATATACCGATGAAGACAGTAAAAGATAAACTCAGCAAAATATTGGAAAAATTCAAAGACCACAATAACACTATCATTATGGGGGACTTCAATGCCAGACATAGTCTGTGGGACAGTAATTGCTTACACAACAAAAAAGGAGAAATGATGGCTAATCTGATAATCGACTCGAATTTTAACGTACTAAACAGTGGAAAGGGAACCAGAAGAGGAAGTAATGGCACTTTATCTGCAATAGACATCACCTTGGCTACAAATGACATAACAGCAAGCATATCTTGGCACAGGGACTTTACCATAATAGGAAATACTGACCACTTCCCGATTCTATTAAATCTCAATACACAACAGGATCCCCCAAGAACAAAAACAATTCTAAATTGTAAAAAATGTCTAGAAACCTGCTCCGAATTTAATCCCAAACACACCCTCAACTTCATGGATTATGAAGAAGCAATCACAAAATTCATTGAAAACAGTTCAGTTTTCATCCAGGAAGACAACAAATACATTCCCAAAACTTGGTGGACTAAAAAAATCCATAGATTATGGTTGATCAAAAAACAAAAACTAAAAATATTTAACAACAACAAAGAGAACATAACAAACAAAAAGGAATTAAACAAAGCCATAGCAAGGCTTAAAAGAGAAATCAAGCAACAAAAAAGAATATCTTTTAACAAATATATATCAGAAATCAATCCCAGTAACAGCATTAAAGAAATATGGAGTAAAATAAATGCCATCAGAAATCCTAACAAAATCAAAAATAACATATTCAAAATCAGCTCCAATACCCAGGAATTAACATAAAAAAATTTAACGGAAAAGGTTACAGCTAAAAAAGACAAAATCAGATTCTACAACATTAATCCCCTAGTCGATGAATTCTCGACAAAAGAAATCAAAAACATCATAAACAAGAGCGCAAACACTCTTCCTGGCCTAAACAAAATAACGTTCAAACTTCTCAAAGACCTTCCCGATGCACACATCAACACCATTACGGATCACATGAACAAACTTTGGCATAACAAATATTATCCAGAAGAATGGAAAAAAATAAAAATCATCCCCATCTTGAAACCTGGCAAGGACCCCGATATAGTAAACAGCTATAGACCCATACAACTTCTAAATGTTTTCCATAAAATTTTAAACAAGCTGTTAAAACAAAGAATAGAAACTTTTTTGGAATTGAAAAACATCCTTCCGGATCACACATATGGATTCAGGAAACATAAGTCCACAAAAGATATGTTTACAAAAATATTGGGATACATCGAACAGAACCAGAAAAAAGGACTAACTACCATAATAATCTCAGTTGATATAGAAAGCGCATTTGACAATGTCAATATTGATATACTGATCGACATACTACTGAATTTGAACCTGTCAGAAGATATAACCAACTGGATTTATCAATCCCTCATCAATAGAAATTGCATAATTGAAGGTGACACCTGGACTCATAATATGATAACTAGCCAAGGCCTACCACAAGGCGATCCCATCAGCCCTTTACTATTTAACATTTATACGCATGGCTTACATAGATACAATTCAGACAACAATAAAATTTTACAATATGCAGATGATTTCGTAATGGTGATAGGCGCCAAAGATGTAAAAGAAGCAGAACTAAAAGCCAACCAATTAATAGAAGTATTCTTCCTTGGAATTAACAAGCTTAATTTAAATATCAACCTCAGCAAAACTTCATACATGATACTAACTAAGCTTGAACTTCATGAAAATCTTAGGCAGAAAAAAAGGAGGAGTTCACCCCGCCACCCTATTGAATATTAACAACGCTATAATACAGAGCAGAATTCAATATAGCGACATCATTTCCAACGGTACCTTCCACAAAAAAGAAATTCAAAAAATAACAAATAAAAGCCTTAGAATTTGTTTAGGTCTAACTCTGAGTACACCCATCACAGCTATAATCCCAAGTAACAAATTTTGTTTACAAATTTATTACAGTACATTTACTCTGTAATCGTAAAGTTACAGTGGTAACTGTACCGTAAACGTTCAGTAAGTGTTTCGTATACATTTTGGGGAATAATATTGGCTTTTACTGAACGTTTACGGATATCAATTTGCGTAAGAATTATGTATGATTACAAACACGTACGTAGTGTTACAGAAAGCAAAATGTATGCGATTTTAATCACTACAGATTACTTACAAAAAACTTACAATTTCATACTTTAATACGAAGTTTAAGACGATTTTTTGTAAACAAAAAATATGAATAAATATACAAATACAATAATATATTTTATTTTCTTATTATTTTTGTTTCAGCATTGCGGTCATATGGAGAGTAAAAATAAAGCGTTTTGTTTAGGTCAATTAATAATAATTCTTGATTTCTTTATTATTTAACATAAACCAAAATTTATTCTTATCCGTTAATTCATGTATGTAGTTTATCGACGTTTCGATGTATTCTAAACATCATCATCAAGGATCTGTTTGTTCAAAATTATTATAAGATATTACTACTACATAAATGTTAAATTCTATAAATAGTTCTATGTTACTTACATAATCCACAAGATCTAACAGATAATTATTTTAGTTTATTTAATAAATTATTTTTTTCAAAAAATTTTTTTGTTTTTGTAAAATTATTTTACATTTTTTTGGTTTAATTTTCTTTGTGTAACTTGATTTGATTAAACTAAATAACACATTAAAAGTTGATTTGATTAAAATAAATAACATATTACAATTTTGAATAATTTATGGCACAAATAATTATAAAACATGCACTTAGAAGTATGATTGCTAACTAATTTAAAATTATTGAAATATTTCTATATGTAACCGATTGCTCAATGCTAATTTGTTAATGTACGGTTTATATTTTAATTGTTAATTCTTCGCCGTTTCGCCAAAACGATTAGTAAGATATTAGAAATGATTAGTAAGATACATTCCAAAAACTCAATATACACGGACGCATCTATCTCTATACAAGGTAGAGGTATAGGCTTGTACAATGTTGAAAAAAATATAACCCAATCCTACAACATCCCTGAACAACTATCAATCAAAACCTTGGAAATGGTCGCAATAAAACTGGCGTTAGAAGAAGGAACAGGTCCTAATGCCGACACCCTGAACATTTTCACAGACTCGCTCAGTGCATGCTGGGCACTAAAAACACTTTGGAGAACTCAAATGACAAATACTAAAGATACATTGGATTCCAGGACACGTTGATGTAACAGGAAACGACAAGGCAGATTCAGCAGCTAAAATAGGAACCACCACTGGAACCATTATGAATCTGGACATGCCAATGGAAGAATGCCAGAAAAACCTAAAAGTCACTCTATACAAAAAATAGAATAGAGAATTTTTAGACAAAACAACCCAAATAGGAAACATCCACAGAAACAACATCAACGTAGCACCTACTCCAAAACATGGTTTAAAAACTCCACCATGCCCCCCGGAAGAATCAAAAAGTTAATAAGACTTAGAACTAATCACACATTTGATAAAAGGTTCCTAAAGCTAATTAAAAAAACAGACAATGACACCTGTGAGATATGTGACGTACAGGAGGATGCGCGACACAGCATAGAAAATTGCAAAAAACTAGATCCAATTTATTTATTTAGCGTATGGTTTTTTTTGTGACACATTAAAAAATTAAACTTAAAAATAGGTAGACTCTTCTATGAAATCTACCTAAAACAATACATGGATACACATTAAATGAACTTACAATCGATTTGATTGCGTGTCTTTTAAGTAAATTAAAAAGTAAAATATTTGAACATTGGGCAGTACATTTGAACATTAGATGTTTACATCGAGCGAGTCGATCCATGCTACTACATCGGGAGTTGCCAAATGGATGTCTGAGATGTTGCCATTGTAACGTCGAATTGGACACACAGTTGCAATGTGTTTTATAGTTTGTTGTGGAGCGCCGCAGTCACACTCAGGGGACTCTGAAATGCCCCACTTGTAGAAAGAATCAGCACAACGTCCATGATTCGTTCTTATTCGGTTTAATGTAGTCCAGGTATGACGTGGCAAATCGAAACCAGGTTGGGTAGAAGTCGGGTTAGTAATAGAAAGGCCAGTTGTGTTGTAATGTTGCCAAGTGGTGTCCCAGGCATCCAAGATATTAAAATCAGTTGCCAGCAGGTTGCTGGCAGTTTTATGTGGACGCTTTCTTGACTTCAATCGACAACGAGTGTGGTCACCGTAATATTCGTGCAAGGGTAACGTGGTGTTGTTGGTTACCTTTTTATGTTCACGCATGAGAGCATGCGAGCGTCTGAGTGCAGGTGGAGCGATATTGCTTAACACAGGGAGCCAAGGTAAAGGGGTGGATCTGATAGTACCACTTATAGTACGCATCGTAGCATGCAGCTGGCAGTCAACTTTTTGAGTATGTGTGCTATTCAACCAGACTGGTGCGCCACACTCAGCCACTGAGTAAACCAGACTTAGAGCAGTTGTTCGGAGGGTAGCTGGAGTAGCACCCCATGTAGAGCCTGCCAGTTTGTGCAATATATTGTTTCTCGTTTTAAGTTTTTGTGACGTATTTTCTAGGTGGAGTTTAAAAGAAAGAGTTCTATCGAGAGTAATGCCCAGGTACTTTGGCTGTTGATTGTATTTAATGACAGTGCCGTTAAATAACACTGATAGTTCGTGTTTTGCCAGTTTGTTGTTTAAGTGGAAACAGGAGCTCTCGGTTTTACTTAGATTGGGAGATAAACTCCACGTTCGAAAATAGTCATTCATTATCGCTAGGTCAGTTGAGAGCAAATCCTCGAAAACACCCATGTCTTTGTTTTGAGTGGCCAGGGTCCAATCATCAGCGTAACCAAATTTCTTTGATGTTGTGTCAGGGATGTCATGGATGTATAGATTAAAAAGTAATGACGCTAGGACGGAACCCTGTGGTAAACCATTGTTAAGCATTTTAGACCTACTGCAGGAATTATTTAGATGAACTTTGAATACACGATTACTCAGCATGTTGTTAATTAAACGCGAGATGGTGCTACAAGGTATTGCATTGAACAGCTTATATATAATCCCAATTCGCCAGACCGTGTCATATTCTTCAGTAAGATCGATGAATACTGCGCCTGTTTTTAGTTGTTTTTGATACCCAGCTTCGATATAGGATGTTAGAGCGAGCAGTTGGTCAGTGCAACTGCGATTGGGACGAAAACCAGCTTGTTCGACTGGGATCTGGTCATTCAATATCGGTGCGATACGATTGTATATGAGCCGTTCTAGCAATTTATAGCAGGTGCTCAAAAGGACAATCGGGCGATAGCTTCCTGGTTCATTGGATGGTTTACCTGGCTTAAGTATCGCTATCACTTTCGTAGTCTTAAAATGTTTTGGTAGGTTGCCGGTTTCTAGGACATTCGAGAAAAATTTAGTTAGCCACTGTTTTACATTTTTTCCAGCATTCTTAAGAAATTCTGGAAAAATGCCATCGTAGCCAGCTGCTTTTCCGTTTTTTGTTTGGGACAGAGCTGATTCTAGTTCTTCGCTACTAAAAGAGTTCGCATACTTCGATGGAGACGAGCAATTGCGCTTCATTTCTCTTAATTTGCGGTTAATTGTTCTCTTATGAAGGCGATTAATAGAAGCACGAGACATATTTACTATGTGATTTGCGATGTCCTCTGGATTTATTTCATTGTTAGCACGAGTAATTGAGTTTGAGCCACCCAGTTTCCGAAGGAGACTCCATGCTTCCCTGCTTGAATGGGAAAAATCAATGTTTTCAACAGCCTTAATCCACTTTTGTTTTCTCGCGGCGTCCAGTGAGTATATTAAGTCATCAGCCACGTCTGCCTCACCACTACTAAGGTACTCCTCATATAATATATCGCTCTCTTCACTCCAGCCAGGAATATATTCTTCACGAAAGCCTCTTGGGATGCATTTCTTTGCAGTTCAGATGATGGCTCCAACAAATCTATCGTAATTTTTAGGAATGGGTTGGATCCAGCGAATCACTGCATCCAACTTCATCCTATATTTATCCCAATCAGCTTTGCTAAAATTCCATCTAGGTTGAGGAGTAGAGTTAACGAGTGGAATTTGGATTCCTACCTCAAGAATTACTGGACGATGTTGAGAGCGTGGAAAACCTTGTAAGACAGCCCTAGATATTGGAATAGGGTAACGTTGTTCGTTTTTTGTGGAAAAACAGAGGTCGGGATTGTAATCACGTCACCATCTTGCAGATCTTAAGGTTTTCAAGTCTTTCGCATCATATACCAGGAACATGTTGTTATCATCCGCCCAGTCGGTCAGTTGCACGCCATTGGTATTATTATTTGAGTAGGACCACTGAGTGTGATGGCTATTGAAGTCACCAGCATATATTGCTGGATGATAAAATAATGGTAGAGTGGCAGCTGGCCATCCTGTATTTGGAGGCTTGTATACGTTTACAATTTTCGTGTCCGATATATCAACAACAATAAGATGTATTGATGTATACTTATGTAGATGTATGAAGCTAACTTGGACTTTTAAATAAGCTAAATTTGTACGGGATGGTGGATGACGCTCTAAGAATTCAGAATCATGTTATTTACGACTTTCGATACTAATCTATTGTTATACACTCGGAGCGTAAGAGTCTCTTATCTTAATACCCTTTGTCTTCGAACAAAAATTCGAACAAATTTCTAGCCGATCAATAATATGTATCCAGTAGATAAATTTAAAATATAAATAAAAATAACAAATAATAATTCTAATTTATTACAGATTTACAAAAGTATAGAAATAATTAAAACTTAAACCATAATAAAATTAATCATAGTCAAGTTACTCTGACTAACATTATAATTTTATGTAAGAAGAAAACATTATAAAAATATCATTGTTTACAGTATAATTTATAATTATATGAACAAACATAACAAACTAAAATTCAAATTCATAAAAACCTACTAAGTAAATAACCTAATTTTATAGTACCAATCCACCAGGATGGAAAAATTTAAGATTCCAAAATCAATCCATAAGAAATATAACTTAGCAAGTTAATCTTTTCAGATAAGCTATAACATAAAACACAAATATATCAAAATTCACCCTATATAACTGAATTCTTTAAAATAAATTATAACAAACAATAAGTACTATGATGTAGTACTTTTTGAATTATATAAAGATAACTAGTAAATAAATAAATGTAAACAATTGGCTATATGGGCTGAAAAAACCAGTGTCATGTTACTTGACATGCCCAAAAACCAAATAAATATGTAAAAATAAAAAAAAAAAAAAAAAAGTTGTCCATCTAACCTGACTTTATATTTACCTCTCAAATATGACTAATCTATTTGGTTAGTATTACTTTTCTATTAATTCAGTGTTCATTGTGCTGAATTAAGTAAAAAAATGGCATTGCCAAATATTTTTCGTTGATATTGTTCTGTAATAATAACCTAAATTGGTTATTATACAAGGATGTTAACAATCAACCGACCACCATAACTAATATTAATCGTGACTGATGTTCTGTCAAATCTTTTTTGTTTGTTTGTTTTCCTTTATTTCTCTGAGAGAGAAACCGGTTTGTCTTCCCAAAGACGTGCGTAAATTTTTCATTTGATTCAAAATTGTACAATTATTGCGAGTTTCTTTTAAATCTATAAGAAAAAAACCAACCACAAAAAAATAATAGTTTCTCCCTCACTGCTACTATATAAAAAGAAATAAGAAAAATGACAGATTAGGATTTGATTCTAACCAAACATATCAATTTTAATCTTTTATCTATTAAAAATAAACTACACAATAATGAAAAGATGGTCGCCAGCTAGTTTTCATAATATACTTTCAGGATGTATACATAACTTAAATATTTGCACATGGGCATTATAAAATAATAAAATATTCACTATTATAAAATCACTGGAAATAATACAATAAATGTAAAATACTCTCGTAATTATTTTCATTCATTTTATAAAAATTAGCACAACTAAAAATAATAGATTGTACTTTTTGTTTCGTTTTAAATTATTTAATTGTTTTTAATTTATAATTTAATACAATAGTTGGTTGTTGTAAATAAACAGAAATGCAAATGGCGAAATGAGAAATTGAATATGACATATTAGCAAACACGATTTCTTATGTCTCTCTTCATACAATTTTAAAGTTATGTTCTCTCTATATTTATATATACTCTAAGTTAACAATACTCCGAGAAAAAAAAATTTATCATTTGACCTTTGGCCCGGAAAAAAATCTCACATTCCGTTAAATTAATGAATCATTTTAATTAAGTCATATTGAAAAAGAAATTGTATATATATATAAAACAAAAATTAAGGAAATGATAAAAAACAATAATGGTATATCACAAAATAATTTCACTCATAAAGTTGATTAGTAGTTCCCGTTCTTCTGTCTTATGCCTTCAGACACCACATACGAAAAACAATCTTTTCCAATCGTCGACACCACGCGATGATTAAAACCTCACTTGCTACGTTGTTGATTAGATTTTAAACGGTTTCCACCCATCTCAGTCATTGTCATTTGGTTTTCTCAGTATAAACCAAACAAATTAACACTCACAGAAAAAATTCCGCCGTTCAAAAAAACAGTTTCATTCTATCAATATATTCCTACCTTCATATTCCCACCAATTATCACTGTTACGAAAATATTTCATTAAAAACAATGCAAAACCTAACACCTTATTGATGATCTCAATACCTACGTGCGCAGATTTAATTTACTTTGTTTCGGTTTTTGATAAAAAATAAGATGTGTTTGTTTCACATTGGAAAGTTGTCATTACTGTTTATTATATAGAATTATAATTTTTCAAACATTTGGTTTTGCTAATGTCAGTAGATAATAAAATTTACTGTCCAAAGTTTACGAAACATTTATGACTTGTATTCCCACTCCGTTGCTATTTAGAAAACTCTACGAGAAGGCCAGTTTTGCAAGGGCTAATGAATTTGAAACCCTAATAAAATAAACGTTTTGAAACGAACGGGTTCTACAACGGGATATTTTTAAACCAAATGGATTGGACATTTTTGAAGTTTTTATTTAGCATTGTACTGCGCACACAATGAAAGGGTGTTTTGAATTTTTCCTTAAGACGCTCGTAAGGATGAAGTTGTGTTTATAATACATGGACAGTAGTTGTCCTTCAACTTTGACTCATGGTTTATCTTAATAGGAAAGTTTAAGGTTAATAGGATGTTGCTACATTCCCAGCCGGGTATATCGATATATAAGCCGGGTATCCGATACCCGACTTATTGTATCTTTAGGACCCAGTGTATCAACTTTATTTAGGACTCAGTGTAACAACTTTATGTTATTTGAGAATTATTTGAACTCCTTAAAATTTTATTAACAAGTTTAAAAATTAAGTTTGATTTTATTTACCCTTGAGTGTGAAATTTTAATTTTTTTTTATCACTCCTTTGGAGATAATTGTATTTTTATTTTTACTTCACCTCATTTGAAAATTGTGTGTAGTAATGCAATGGGTCGAAAAAAGGGCACATTTACAAAAAATTGGTACAAATATCAAAAAAAATGTTGAGATCATTTTTCTTTTTATTTTCTGGCATGGCGATCCAAACATAATTTTTTAATACATATTCTGCAGAATTTATATATACTACTTTTGGTAAGTTAAGCATTTCGTTATGTATTTCGCATGGTGCTACATTGACCACAAAATAAAGAGCATTTTGCCGCCACACCATGCCGTCACCTATGATGGCACTATGATAACCATATGCGGATGCACTTGAACGTCCAAGTGGCGACATGTCTTGATGCGCGCTACCGCATTATGATAGCATTGTATTGCCACAGTGTTTGTTCTGGTATTTTCTTGACCTCTGCGATGCTTGAAGAACTGTGTCTCTATCTGGTAACTGTGTCTCTATCTGGTAACTTTTGATAATGATTGTGATGAAGCTGGTTGTTTTGAATTCTCTACTATCACTGATATCGATGTCGATTTTTATCTTAGTTCTATTAAAACTAATGCTTGTGGTGTTGATGAGATTCCAATATTTTTCATAAAAATGCTTGGTTGTTTCATCATCCCATTTATCACTTATATTGTCAATAACTGTATTTTTTTTTTTTTTTTTTTTTTTTTTTCCTTTATCTCCATTTAGGAGCATAGGGCGTCTACTAGACTGGACCATCTAACTCTGTTGGGGGCAATCGCTTTCAGTTCACCCCATGTCTTGCCAATTTGTTTTGCTTCAGCTAGCACCGTTTTCTTCCATGTCATGGGTGGTCTTCCAACTCTCCTTTTACCTTGTGGATTCCACTCTAGGGACATCCTTGTTATATCTTCGACTGATTTTCTCAGTGTATGTCCTATCCATCTCCATTTTCTTTGTTTTATCTCGGTCTCAATGTCTAGCTGCTCTGTCTGCCGTAGAAGCTCCTGGTTACTGATGGTGTTTGGCCAGAAGCATTTGATCAGTCTTCTCAGGCATTTGTTCACAAACACCTGTAGTTTATTTGTGATCTTTCTTGTTTGTTTCCACGTTTCACACCCATACAGCAGTACTGACTTGACACATGCATTGAACATTCGTAGCTTTGTCTTTCTTGACAGGACGGATGCATTCCAGATCTTGTGAAGCATATTGAACGTATTTCTGGCTTTGTTAATACGCTGACTGATATCTTCTTCAGTCCCGCCTGTTTTTGCTACAGTACAACCAAGGTACACAAATTTGTCAACTTCGTCCACTTGTGTATTGTTGATGGTAATTGGTGTTATCGTTTTGGTGTTCAATCTCATAGCCTTTGTTTTTCTGATATTAATGTTGAGACCGACTTCATGTGCAAGGGTTGATAGCTTCTGTATTTTCTGCTGCATGTCCGTATGTGTGTGTGTAAGTAGACAGATGTCATCTGCGTAGTCTAGATCATTGAGCCGTCTTGTTGTATTCCATTGGATTCCATTTGGACTTGCATCATCGAGCTTTCTCATGATACTATCTAGTACTATTAGGAATAGTAGCGGGGATAGTACACAGCCTTGTCTCACTCCTCGGTGGTTGTAGTATTCATCACTTTGCTGTCCTTTGTATTGTATTCTGTTTGCAGCATCCCGGTACATTTCTTTGATTAGATCAACTATTTTCTTCGGGATGCCCATTTCACAAAGTGTCTTCCATATCGCGCTCCTGTTGATTGAGTCGAAGGCGCGTTCGAAGTCCACGAAGAGGAGATACAATGGTGAATTCCATTCATTTGATTGCTCAATGATGATACGGATTGTGTTGATATGATCGGTACAGCTTCTTCCTGGTCTAAAGCCGGCTTGTTCATTTCTTAGTTTCATGTTAATTGATGGAGATATTCTTTCGAGAATGATCGTTGCTAGTATTTTCATTTTTGTGTTGAGCAGAGATATACCTCTCCAATTTTTGCATTCTCTTAGATCACCTTTCTTTGGGATTGTTATGGTTAAACCTTCTTTCCATTTGGTTGGTATTTTACCTTCGTTCCATACATCAGCTAATAGTGGTGTTAGAGCTTCTGCTGTTGTGTTTACATCTGCTTTGAGTAATTCTGCTGATATATTATCTGTACCAGCGGATTTGTTGTTCTTGAGTTTCTGTATGGCATCTCTAACTTCCCGTTCCGTTGGTGGATGGGTGCTAATAGTTTCGTTATAGTTGTCATCCGGAGACTGCAAGTTATTTTCTTGTTGGTGGCAGTTGTCTTCGAAGTATTCTTTCCATCTATTTAGCTGTTGTTCATGAGTTGTGAGGGTTTGACCAGATTCATCCTTTATTGGTGGAGTGTTTGTATATTTGTTGGTGACCTTTCTCACGCATTTGTGTAGAGTGCGCATATTTCTATTAGCTGCTGCTGTTTCCGCAGTCTTGAGAATGCTTTCTGTATATCTTCTGCGATCATTCCTTGCCATCTTTTTAACTTGTTTTGCTGTACTTTCATATTTGTTGCGGATCTCGGTTGTGTTCTGGTGACACAACTGCAACTTGAGCTGTCGACGCTCTTCAATTTTCTTCCATGTATCATCGCTAATCCATGGTTTCTGTGATTTGTCTTGGTAGCCTAGCACATCTGTAGCAGTTTTGACGTAAGCTTCTTTAACTTGTTCCCATTTTTCATCAATGCTGGTGGTTTCGTTGTTTGGTAGATTGAGCTGGAGCGACTCTTTGAAGATGTTATTTGTATTTTTGTCGCTCAATCTATTGATGTTAAATTTCCTCTTACATGACTTGTTGTTTTGTTTTACAGCGGCTGGTTTGATTTTGAATGTTGCAACTACCAGTTGATGGTCGCTGTGTATGTCTGCTCCTCGTTTTGCTCTGACGTCTTGTAGTGAGGATAGAAACTTCTTATTCACCAGTACGTGATCAATTTGATTCTTGGTTCTTCCATTTGGTGATGTCCAAGTGTATTTGTGTATGTTCTTGTGTGGGAACTTGCTGCCTCCTATGAATAGTTGATTTGTGACACAACAATCGATGAGCCTTTCTCCATTATTGTTACGTGTTGATTCTAGTGCATTTTTGCCCATGACTGATTCCATTCCGGTGTTGTCGGTTCCAATTTTGGCATTGAAATCCCCTTGTATTATTTTGATGTCATTTCGGTGTGCACTAGCCAGCGTTGCTTGGAGCTGTTCGTAGAATTCATCTTTTGTCGCATCATCAGCTTCTTCGGTAGGTGCATAGCACTGTATGATCGTTGTGTTTCTAATTTTCGATTGGAATCTTGCTGTTATTATTCTGCTACTGATTGGTTTCCATTCGAGAAGTGCTTTCTTTGCGTTAGGTGTTGTTAATATTGCTACGCCTTGTTCATGTGTGTTGGATTTACCAGAGAACATCATATAGTTTCCTTCACTTGTTGTTAACTCTCCGCTGTTTTTCCATCTAACTTCACTGAGTCCTAGTATCTCGATGTTGTATTCTTTCATTACTTTCTCAACTTGTGCTAACCGCGATGTTTCTATCAGAGTTCTGACATTCCAGTTTCCTACTCGTGTCCGGGTACGATAGCTAAGGGTCGATATTTTATTATTCCGGTTTGTTTTGCTTTGTATCTTTCTAGTATGCGTTTCTTTAATCATTTGAATTTCGGATTCACCTTTCGGATTAACGGGTGATTGGGCCATCGAATCCTAGCCAGTTTCCAGGGCTGCTGGATAAGGTATACTGGCATACCGTGGGCGAGATATTCCTGCTTCAATGTGATTCAATCGTATTTCCATATTTTTTCTGGTGAGGTTCCCAAGCGGTCACCCGTTTAAGTTCGCACCCTTCCCAGTGTTGCTTAACTTCCTTGTAAGTGGTGTTGTTAACTGTTAATAATAACTGTATTACACAGTCTTATTTCCCTGAGCATTGGAAATGTAGTATTATAAAACCTATCCCAAAAAAATCAAATCCAACTAATCTAGAAGACTTCAGGCCAATTAGCATTTTACCATCATTATCAAAAGTTTTGGAAAAAGTATTGAAAAACCAAATTCAAAGTTATGTTGATAATAATTCTCTTCTCTATAAATTTCAATCTGGGTTTAGAAATGGACTCAGTACTAATTCAGCAATGCTTAAAGTTATTCATGATCTTTGCCTTGCCTTTGAAGAGAATAAAGTGTCAATAATTTGTTTCCTTGACTTCAAAAAAGCTTTTGATCTTGTTGATCATATGTCTCTTTTGTTGAAACTAAGAAATAAATTCAAATTCTCAATCAGATCTTGTAACTTTATTAAATCGTTTTTATCTAATCGCAAACAACAAGTTTCTATTAATAATATTCTATCACATCAAGTTGAGATTAGCTCTGGTACTCCTCAAGGTGGCATTTTATCTGCTTTATTATTCACTATTTTTATTAATGACCTTCCTGATTATGTTGACATCAATACCCATCTTTATGCGGATGACTCTCAGATTTATTGTTCTTTTCCGTTTGATCAATTTAATTTATGTGTTGATAAAATGAATGCTTCTCTTTCTTCTATTTCTGATTGGACAAATTTGAATCATGTTTATGTTAACCCATTAAAATCACATGCTATGATTATTAGCAGAAAGAAAATTAATAATCCTCCTCCCATTTTATTTGATGGTAATGTCATTAATTATGTTGAAAAAACAAAATCATTAGGTTTAATTCTTAATTATGATCTCACTTTTGATGATCATGTTATTAAAATTTGTGGTGAAGTTAACAGTTGCTTAGGGATGCTTTATCAATCAGTTAGTTTCACACCTGTCAATTTACGTTTGAAACTTGTTAGAGCTTTAATAATACCCAAATTACTATATTGCTCAAATATTTTCCATAATTGTTCAAGAAAAAGTTGGGATTTACTAAATGTAACATTTAATAACTGCGCAAGATATATATTTAATCGAAACAGATTTAGTTCAATTTCTACCTTTTCTTTTCAAATTTTAAATTGTTCTCTTGAAAATTATCTTAAATATCGTACTTGTCTATTTTTGCATAATTTAATAAAATATAAATGTCCAGACTATCTTTATGAACTTCTCATTTTTCCAAGATTTCAACGAAATAAGTTACTGAAACTTCCAAACAGTTGCCTTTCTTCACAATTTAGATCATCGTTCTTTGTTGAGAGTATTAGATTGTGGAATAATCTTGAAGCAGGCATTAGAATTCTTGAATCAACTTCTGACTTCAAGAGGAAATGCTTGCTTCATTTCTCCTCATGTTAAGGGTTTGGTCATTGCACAGAAGTGATAATCAATAAGTTTAGGCTTTTTGAACTCAAATTACTATTTATTAAAGAAAGCAGTTTATTAATGTCACCAGATTGATTTTGTTACATTTTCAATAATTCTTTATTTTCACAATTATTTAATTCTTTTTTTTTTTTTTTTTGTATTAATTAATCAATGAATAATTAATATTTTAATATTAAACTTAGTTCACGATAAACTTCGGTTTAAAAAGGAATTCCTTATGTGATACTACACTGTATAAATAAATAAATAAATAAATAAATAAATTATATTAAATTATATTGTATAGTTTAAATTTATTTTTTGAGTTTATTTTGAAAAATTTAATAAGCATTGAGTCACTTTACAGTTCTTAAGCCAATTACCTTGTTAGACATTCTGAAACAAAAAAATCTGTTCATTTAATTATTAGAAAAACTGCAAAATTGTTTGGGAGAAAATATTTTTTATGTTTTTAATAATTTGATTTTGTAGTCAATTTCTCTTTTTATTTGCCCATTTTAAACAATTTGAACAATCAACAATCATTTAATTTTATTATCTTATGAAGGAACATCATAAATCTTATGAAGGAAAATGACATGTCAAAATAGTATTAATTAGAATGGTTGGAACCGGGACCAATAACCTTAAAAAACCACATTATCGATAAATTTAAATACCGTAAATTGTCCGAAGCCTAACAGAGAATACAAGTTATAATGAAATTATTTCGAAAACATTAACTGTTGTAGTAAAAGTATTATAAACAAAGAAAGAAATTAATTGCTTGTTTAGCGATATTTCTTTTTGCATGAAACATTGAGGTATATTCTATTTAAGTTCATATAATTTAAATATAATAGAATTTGCAATTTTTTTTCGATAACGGTGAAACATTCAATGAAATAAACTAAAGCAAACAATATAATATCTTAATTATTTAAATAGTAAAGAACATAATCTTGTACAATTGTTTTTTCTTTGAAAAGATTATTAACCTAATTAATTAATATAAGACTCGTGCATGAAAAAATCACGTGAATAAGATACAATTAATCATTTGGTGGTTGGGAAACGGCTTTAATGATTGGATGACAAAAAGTTTGAATATTATTTGTGGTGTATCAATAAATTGAAATAGATATAACTGCAATTTTTTTTGACAAATAATAATAATGTAACACATGTTAATCATATTAATGAATTTGTTGATAGTTCAATTTTAAATGAAGAAGTAGAATCAAAGTTGGTCATCTTTTTAATATAAAAGTTCTAAACTGTAACAAGATATTTAAATAATAATAAAATTATTATTTAAATTATTGTATTGTATTATTATTCATATTCAACAATCGCTGGAACCATTGATGCAACTTTCTATTATTGTTTTGTATTGCTATTTATGCTCAGCAATCGCCAGGTCCATTTACCTAACAATTGGTTGTTATATCATATTTATTTAACAAGTACTCACCGTACTATTTACTATTTGGTCAACATCCGATATCAGATGGAGATCGTTCAGGTGGAGATCATCTGATGGAGATCAGGTGGAGATCATCTGATGAGATCGTTACACAGGCTTGGTGAAGGTGCTGGTGAAGAAATAGAACGCTCGGATCATCTAACCATGCTCAGAAATCGCGTACAACAAAACCTGACTGCAACCTTCAAGAAGTCGCAACATCATTATATTCTGCGAGCTAAACTACGGACCTTTCAACCACAACAGCGTGTGTTTGGACGGCCAAATCATTTGAGTGACGCTACCAAAAAGTTCTCGGCGAAGTTGGCTCCAAAGTTCTTACCTTCAATGATTAAGACTAAGATTGGAAATGTACTTTATGAGTGCATAGATATGAGCGGTAAGAGTCTTGGAGTTCATCATGCAAAGGACATCAGGGAATGATGTCTTTTCGTTCGGTAGGGTCGTTCCTTTGTCTAGTTGTCGTTGCTGTGATTCACATCTTCTGGGTCATATTTTACTGGTTGTATCGAGGGGTCAATGGTGCTGACGTTCGGATGGGTGATCGATCTCAGTACTCAGTGAAGTTCCTAGGAACTTCATGGGTGTTGGAGTCGGTCATCGGTCTTGATGACAGTTGCTGTTGATACCTCGATCGCAGATACAGGTTTATAAATAAATGCAGCTCGGTAGTTTTTTTTTCGGATTGGATGACGACGTTTTCTTTGACTTCAAGGTCAAGTATTTTTAATGCTTGTCTTGAATTCATGGTTGTAACAACTGGTTATTTTTTGAATTGAATAATTGAAACACATTTATTACATTTCGGAATTTATTAATAAACATTTCAAACATTTCTAATATTTCATTTTCTCTTCTAAATAAAACTCATAATTCATTTCTTAAAATAAAAACTAAAGCTTTTCAAATTCAAATATACTCTCCAAACAACTAAATAACGAAAAGTATTATTAAATTTACTCACCATAACGAAAAATGGAACGGAAAATATATTTCCTCAACTTGCTAGATCTTGTTTTTTTGTCCATTAAATTATTAAAATGTCAGATGGTATTTTTGCAAAGCATTCCATGTTTTATTTAAAAGCAAAAGTCGAATCTTAAAAAACAATTTAAAGCTTATTATGTAAATTGATTTGAATAGAAAATTTTTTCTTATATTCAGTTTTTGTGCTTAAAAGCGAAATAAATAACATAAGGCAGATTTACGAGTATTTTTTGTTAATTAAACTGTTGAAATCAAAAATAAGATTGAATAGGATATCCGCCATTGAACAAAAAACATAACTATTATTATATCAACATAGTTTTGATTTTGAGAGTGAATCTATTCGCATAAAATAATACAAAAATCGTGATATATTTAAATTGTACAAAATATTTTTGGCCATGGTGTTTAATAGTATACATTCGTTTTTCTTTAATTTGTGTACATAATTTTAAATTATGTAAAGGACAAAACGGGAAATATTGGGAATTGTGTAAAGGAGTATATAGCGAAATAGAATCACTGGAGAGTGAGCCATTGTGATCATTGATGACATAAAAAACTGGAGAATTCTTTTGTAATCAATTTTTGCTGGATGGAGGATGTTTATTAATGAAAATTGGATTAAATGATGGAACAAAAATACGTCAATTTATGGATGCCAACTGAAGACATAAATCAAGTCTGATATCAGCTAAGTTTAATTCTTTTTACTATATAAATATTATTTTTATTATTATTCGTTTTTGTTCTGAGCGTGCTATAGAATGTTAGGCTAATTTAATTTATCTACAATAAGAGATTCCCAATTTTATGATTAGTGTGGCGACAAACCGCATCCCGTGCGAAGTTTTTTTTATATTTTTTGTTATTAAAGGTACAATTAGAACAAGTTCACTCGTTGTGATTGGTTAAATAACTGGGGATGAAGAGTTGCATTGATACAACTCCAATAATGGGGTGACTGAAAAATTTTAATTTTTAAATTCATAGTTTAAGTGGTTTGTGTGGTGGTCTTGGTTCTTCCGGCTTTTAAGGTAGTTAGAGTTCTTTTCTCAATTAAATCTGTTTTTTTTTTGTTAAACTTTTGCGTGCGTTTCAGCATTTATGCTGAGAAGGTGTATTCGAATGCACTGACTGAAGCTAATCAATTAAAAATTAAAAATTAAATTAAAAATTTCATGCCAACTCCAAATTTTCCTGATAGTTCAAAGAATTCAAATGGATTTTCTTAGAGCCTGCAAACCTCTTGCGTCACACCAGAGCAACATTAGCGGTCAATCGTTTTACGGTTCGAGTAACAAGGTTTCGGACTGTCACTTTTCAGCTTGATGTTCTTAACAGAGTCTAGCCTCTCTGCTTTTTCGTGATAATTTTAATTCCCAAAATTTACAAAAACACAATAATAAATTCAACTAACACTTTCTGTCGTGGGCATTTGGCGCAATTTTATTTATTTTTTTTATGGCGAAAAACACCTGTTCTTGCGCAAAATAAAACTCCCGACGATAACCTAAGAAGACAAATAGCGCATCGAGTTATAAGAAATATAGAAAAAATTTAATTTTTAATTTGTTAATAATAAATTCCTTAAAAAAATGTGATTTATAATCTTAAACCTTAAAACTATTGCTCGAAATTATTATAAATCATTAAACGCTTACAGAATAAACTCTAGTATTCTTGTTATTCCCGAAAAGCTTGTCTTTAGTCATTTTTAAAGATTTTGTTTTAATCATCCCAGTATTATTAAAGCCAATTCAAAGATAAAATAGTTCTGGATTTGAGCATAAGCTTAGTTTATCTTTTTTTAATTATTTAACCTCTTTTAGTTATTTTTAACTTTAATTTCACACCTTTTATGTTTTTACTTCGGTCTGAAAGACCTAAGTATTACATTCATGAGCTCAAAGTGAAATTCTTACCCCCACTTTTTTTGGCATTTCTCGACGTTTTAGGACCTACTGATTCTAAAAAAGAAAAAAAAAATGTATGTCGGTCTGCCGGCCGGCCGGCCGTCCGGCCGTCATTACATACGCTGCAGGGAAAACCGCTGGAGGGATTTCAAAAATTTTTTTCTAAAAATAGGTATTCACAAGGGACAGGTCCGAAAGGACGCTGTGTTCGATAACTGTACCGGAAGTGTGTCAAAAAAATCATTATGTGTGTCAAAAATAGCAAATTTTCATATTTTTGGCTTAAAAAACGTTCATTTTAAGTGATTACGAGTAGGAACATTAAATTTGGAATGTGAGATCAAAAACTAGATTATTGCATTATAAGTTTGTCAAAAAAATGTTGTCAAGTGTGTCAAAAGAAAGATTTTTATTTATTTTTTTACCTAATTTTTTGGAAAAAAAATAAAATTAATTTTGTTTGTTTGAAAATGAAGTTTTATTATTATTATTGAAATTATGGCATTATAAGTTTGTCAAAAAAATGTTGTCAAGTGTGTCAAAAGAAAGATTTTAATTTATTTTTTTACCTAATTTTTTGGAAAAAAAATAAAATTAATTGTTTGTTTGAAATGAAGTTTTATTATCATTATTGAGATTTATGGCATTATAAGTTTGTCAAAAACATGTTGTAAAGTGTGTCAAAAGAAAGATTTTTATTTATTTTTTACCCAATTTTTGGGAAAAAAATAAAATTTGTTTGTTTAAAATGAAATTTTATTGTTATTATTGAGAATTATGGCATTATAAGTTTGTCAAAAAATAATGACAAGTGTGTCAAAAAACGATTTTATTTATTTTTAGCCAATTTTTTAGAAAAAAAATGTAGCTGTTTTTATGACGTAAATGTAAGTTAAAAATGAAATGGACATGGAAATTTTTGAATTTGTTATAGTTTTTGAAATATTTTTGGAATTTCGAAAAAGTTTGTATTTTTGATTTTGTAATAATTTTTGCAATATTTTTAGAATTTCGGCAAAAGTTTTAATTTTTGATTTTGTAAGAATTTTTGGAATATTTTTAGAATTTTGAAAAATTTTTAATTTTTGATTTTATTATAATTTTTGGAATTTTGAAAAAATTTTCAATTTTTGATTTTGTAATAATTTTTGCAATATTTTTAGAATTTTGGAAAAAGTTTGAATTTTTAAGAATTTTTGAAATATTATTGGAATTTAGAAAAAATTTAAATATTTGATTTTATTCTAATTTTTGGAATATTTTTGGAATTTTGAAAAAGTTTGATTTTATTTAATTTAACAATATTTTTGGAATTTTGATTATAATTTTTCGGCAACGTATTGATGTTTTGTGTTAGTTTTGTAATAAATTTTTAAACAGATATAAAAAATACTAGTGCTTTAACAAAGAGTTATGTTTGATATACATCGCTGCCCAAAACTAAAAACCATGTCCTCATAAAAGTTTTTTGCTTTCTACCATATACTAGTATCATCACCTATAATTTCTATGTAAGTGGCCATTACCTGTGGTATACGTTCGGTCAGGTGTGGTTTTTTGTGATAAAATGTTTAAATTTAGAATATTCTAAAATTTTCGAACCTTCTGTTTTTTATACATCATTTGTAAATGTTTTTGATTAGACACATTTAAAAATACATAGTGCATCGGCTGAGAGAACCTCCACCTACTTCCATGAATTTCATAAATTAGCCCAATTGTCGTTGTGGTGGAATCCAAGGTTTATGTTATTCTAACTGTAAGGCTTATTTGTGAATTTTGTGGTATTGAATATTTTTTTCTAAACTACGCATTTTGTGTTTGTATATTTTATTTGATATGACATGTTATAATTAGCTTCAGCTTGTTGAAAATAATTTGAAAATCAAACTAATGAGTTGAAACTAATGAAACCTTTAACCTCAGCACGCGAAATCTGATATTGCATTTAATTGTACAAATAAAATGTCATTACCTACCAATTAGAAGAACTTCAAAAAAATCCTCTGATTATAGACAATAACAATTAATGATATTTTCTCAAATTCACATCAAAATTTCTAATTAATGAACAACCAACACACAAATTTAAGAAAAAGAACTAACATAAGATGAAAATCACAACATAAAAATCAATTTTTCTAGTTAAACGAGTTCAAGCATACATATATGTATGTACAAAGGAAACAAAAAAACACACTCAAATCAGATAAACAAAATCAATTGAAACCAACATTTAGGAAAAAAACTGGGAAAACTTATCTTTTCTTTACCCTAATATTATAGCACATAATTTAATGAAAACAAAAGAAAAACGAGAAAATCATTTCTGAGAATATAGAAATAATACACGAACAAGAAATAAAACAAACAAAAATCAAATATAAATCAATGTAGGCAAAAAACGAGTATCAAATTTACAAAAGTATTTTTCATTTTTATCGAAATGTCAAATTACACTCGAATATACCAGCATTTCTGTTGTTTTATATATTATTTGTATTGAGCAAAATGGATTTATAAAATATTTAACGAAAGTTGATTGTTAAGTTCTTATTCTTATAAAACTAAACAGTTCGATCGTGAAAGTAGCTTCAAACGACCACACTTCTTCCTAAAAACAAAACATAAGAAAAAACTGCAAACGTTTATCTTGACATTTTAATTTCCTGTCATTACTGCAATGACATAAGCTGCGACTGCTATATAAAGTATATATACCTATGATGTTGGTTACAGTATATACTAAAAAAACCTAAGAACCCATGACATAATTAAATTGAGCGACTGTCAATATCTTTGACTCTTTTATATCAACAAATTTATTTGATTTTTCTTAACATTTTTATTTTAAAACGAACTCCTTCAGGGAACAATTGTTTTTGAGTTAAATTTCTAATGGATAAAAGAATTTCGTTCCGTTTTATTGCTTTTATTGACATGTTTATCGTTATTTTATGTCTGTTTTGTTATTATTTATAATTTTTGTAGACTACTTTGGAAGCTACAAGAGAATTATTTATATAGTTGCTTTTTTATTGGGGTGGGGTTGGGTTGCCAATAGTCTAGTCAGTGATATACACCACGATAATGTAACGCACTGCCATTCTCAATGATTATAGCCCTGATAAAGAGTTATATCATTAGAGAGTCATTTCAAGTTTGGCTCATTTTTTTGAGCAACCAAAAGTTTCACTGTTATGCAAATAGTATGTGTTATCTCATATTAACTTGTATGGCAATGCCAGGATGATAACAATCGATGGAAACAACACTACGGAGTGATTGTGTATCAATACAACGGTCATCTGTGGATGTGTGCTCCTTAGCCGATAGAAATTGTAAGTAACGGTATCTATCTTACACCAATTATTATGCCGAGGACTTTTATCCAACAACGATTATCGAAATCTCCTATCAAAAAAATCAATCAACCTAACATTTTGAACCTGTATAAACTAGACAAAATCAATTAAATAATAAAAAACATAAAAAATCTCGCAGATTTCATGTCATCAACTCATCAACCTTAAATGATTACAATTAACAATAATTTTTTAAAAAATATTCAATTTTATTCTAGAAATACATTAATGAAAAATCTACTTTTCCGTACATATGACCACAATAGTAGATTGTATTACTAGTGCGAATGCGTTTTCCAAACAAGAGTTAATTTGGAAAACGCATTCGCACGAGGAATATATACACACTAGTTTTTGTAACAAATGCATAAAATTTATAAATATTTATTTAATTGTTAATTTAATCATTTATTTAACAAAGTTATAAAAAAATTTAAGATATTTAAATAATTAAAGTGCGCCATCTTCTTTGTAATAGTTGTAAATTATAGAAGTTCGCTGCTTAACTGTACTAAACTGTTAACATTAAAAAAAAAATAAACATAGCAGTCCAACTCCAATTTAGATTTTTCAAAAAATCTTCATACAGCTTTGTACAATTTTGACAGCTGGTTTTTTGAAAACCCAAAATAATTGTTTTTTCTTGAAATTCAAATGATTTTGGTTTGTGTTTAATTAGTTTTTACTATATGGTAAGTTATTTAAATTATTTTTATGATATTTTAGTACTATAAAAATAATCTATTTAGGATAGATTTAACTACAAATGTCACAACTCACATGCAGGCGGCGTGCGTGCCAGGCATACAAAATATTTTTTTAAAAAACAATGTTTTCTATCAGTCTATCAGTCAGATTAAAAGAGAAAGTTGGCTTTTGCTGTTTAGCGAGCATTTTTTAATTTTTTCTGCTCTTAAGCGGAAAGTAAAAACACAAGTTAAACCAAAGACATAATGGATAAAGACATAATATTAAAATTTATTAAATTCTTCTCCCCAAAACAGTTATTATTTTTTGGCTCTATAACACGAGGGTTTCTTTTTTAAAAAAGGCATAAACCTTTTCCATTTACTAATATCCAAATTTTCTTTAACGATGAATGTTGATTTTAACATTGAATAATTTGACCACATTGTTGAAGACTTTTTTGTCTGCGATAGTTCACCAAAATATAACAAAAACACATCTTCAGAATAAAAATTTCCTGTTTTTTGTTCTTACACCAATTGATAAATAGGTAAGCTTTTTCATACCGGACTTTAGATTTTTTAAGATTTAAAGATTTAAAGTTAAATTGTTGGCAGCTTCTTTTATTTGAGGTGAAGTGCTAATTATATCACTTTCATTACCACTGCTCATTTTAAATTATTTTTATTTAAAAATAGGTATAAGCTCTGTATAAATTTTAAATTTATTAATTTAAAATTTTAAATTGACTAATCGTATTTGTCGGCAGTCTTTAAAAAAATAGTATGTATACTTCGAGCAGAAAGTAACATTGCTGCTCTGGCATGATTGCTGGTTTCGTCTGCGCCCTGCCAGCAATTTTCATGCACGAGCAGCAATGTAGTACTTTCTGCTCTTAATATACAATATACTATTGTGGTCATATGTGCGGAAAAGTAGATTTATATTTTATGTTATTCTAGTACAAAATTGAATATTTTTTGTGCTTGTGTTACAAAAAATATTTTGTATGCCTGGCACACACGTCGTATGCATGTGAGATTTGTAGTTAAATCTATTTTAATTAGATTGTTTTTATAGTACTAAAATATCAAAATAATAATTTAAATAACTTACCATATAGTAAAAACAAATTAAACCAAACCCAAAATCATTTGAATTGTAAGAAATAACAATAGTTCTGGGTTTTCAAAAAAACAGTTGCAAAAATTGTAGGTGGATTATTATGTTTTTTTAAAAATCCAAATTGTGTGTAGCTGGATTGCTACTTTAATTTTTTTTAATGTTAACAGTTTAGTTCAATAAAGCAACGAACTAATATAGTTTACAACTATTAGAACGAAGATGGCGCACTTTAATTATTTAAATATCTTAAACTTTATAACTTTATTAAATAAACGATTTAATTAACCATTAAATAAATATTTATAAATTTTATGCATTTGTTACAAAAACTAGTGTGTATAAACACAATTTAACTTTATGTTGTTTAGTTGGATGTCGGCCTTTCTCGTCGCTTCTTTCATTGATGACGTCTCCAACAAATATGAGCGAAAACAATACTATTAACAATTAAATAAAAGTGTATTAAACACTGTCGAATACTCTAGCTCCTGGGGGCCCACACCGATTTCATGTGATGATTTCAACATATTTTATACTTCATGAATCGCCTGTCCTTGACGAGTCCGAACTTTTGTTCAGCCACTTTTCTCGATTCTGACGCTTTTTTCCTAAAAATGCCTGCGATCTTTTAAATTTGTAATGAAGTGCTCTTCGGTGAATAACAACGAAGTGGCATAGCAGGTATCGTACCTAGCGAGATTTATTTATTGCCCCAGACTAGCTGCAATCTATGGGGTAGAAAGAAAGAAATCCTGCTGCTTCAACACAAATACCGATTTAGTACGCGTAATATGAAAGAAGAACGGATGTGAGAAAAAAAAAAAAGTGAACTAATCAGACTCTGGCGACACCCATATATGAAAGAACAACGATCACCACGTCCAACCCCTTTATTTAAATACACTCACACATTCACCCATTCTCGCACCCCACACACTCCCACCTTCACTCAATCTCACACTTCATTCTCTCACTCACGCACACACACTCATACACACCCACTCGCACACACTCATACTAGTTCTAACGTATAAAATCCATACGAATATACATAACTGTAATTGTTGATATAGTCTTAGTTACAAAAAAAAATGATGAGCTTCATTTAGGTCTTTCCAAAATCGATACAATATCCCACTAGAAAGTGAATCGCAAATCAACGGACAGCTTACACCCAATTAATTTTTCTATTTATTGGATAACTATCGCGATAAATCAAAGTTGGAGCAAACATAACATATAATTAATCCAAGAAAAAAAAATGTTGGTTGATATTGCCGATCAGTATTTCCCACTATACAACTGGCGGTTGTTCGCATAAATGCATATCTTTTCATCCACAGTCGGATTATTTTCATTAAAAATGCAATAGATGTTACCGAGGGGTGATTATGAACAACCCATTGATTGATTATTGTGTAACCCACCAATATAAAATAGTTCATGTAAATAGAGAAGAAAAGAGAATTTAAAATCTCATTTGTAGAAGCCGGTTCGTATAGTTTAGTCCAAAAAAACTGTTGGACCATTAATGTTAATGAGAACGATGAGAGCCATATCATTAAAGCTATAACAAGTTTTCCCATTTATTTGCCAGCTGATGAAAATGAAAATTTAACTATCCCTGCTCGGATAGATTATGACAAACCGTATACGAAAGCCCAAAAATACTGTAAATGCAATAAAATAAATAAAAAAGAAAATATCATAGATTGCTATTATTGGTTTTGTTTTACGAAAAAATTTTATTTATTTGGTTTTTATATTGCGGCAAAATTCTCGATCACATGTCAGATTATGACAAACATACGCGCATGCATCCATGAACTCACACGCACGTACTCACGACCATACGTCCATATCCACGCACCTCAACACCCACACACATAACCGTAACCATTCATACATCAATTAAAAATAGAATATGACTCACCTCATGATGGGGTCAGCTCCCCCTTCGCGTTTGCCGAATGTTCAGCGGAACATGTTCCACCAATTACCCTGGATTAAATATCGGTGTGGCTCCACAATGTTCAAATTCAACCCAGGCGTATGGAAAGTTGAATAATTGAAAGTTTATATGTATAGATGTAGTTGCGGAATCGAGTATTTGAATCGTCGTGTGAATGACAAAGGTTGGCAGTGGTTCAATCCCAAATCGCTGGCTGATTGTAGTGTATGCTATGATCGAATAAATGATAACAATTTTAGCAATGTTGAGCTAATCTCGACTGGACAAACGATTGAAGCATGGTAACTGCATAGATTATTGCTGAATCTACAACGGCATCCGGCAGCGTTGTATGCGAATATAAGCGTTGGTTGAACTTACTGTTGATCACTCAAAAAAACTAATGTCACACCAATGGCAGGATTATAAGCTTTGGTATAATTCGATGTCAGTTAACCTTATGCTATCGAGAAGCTATGGTTCGCCGCTATTTATGAATTATGGAACGGTATAACCTTTATTTTAATTTAACTACACGTAATTTGGTTGTATAAATTAATAGAACGGTATACAAAAAAATCTTGAACAAAGAAAGTTTTCCCTCGTTCTTTATTACACGATTCACTAGTAACTAAATAGTCTAACTAATTATTTCTAGTTCATAAATCAAGAAAAAAAATGGCGGTGCAGCAATTCACCATCAACTTCGTTAATTTGTCAGCTGATCGTTGTTTTTAACATTCAGAATTAATTTAAACATTATCACAAAATAATTTTTACACAATAAAAAACGCAATACTAAATTTATAAATGGTACCTATAGCATGCTACATACACAAAATATACCACAAAGTGTAAGCTACTTATCTGAAAATTTTTGGTTCTTTTTCAAGCTGTCCATTTTTCTTCTTGTTTCCAGTTTGTGGAACGCACTAATTAGATTTTATATAATTTTTTTTTTCAAATTTTATCTACTGAACAACACAAACATGAAATATATATATTTTTTTGGTATTATTTTCTTTTACTAGAGATTTCTTGTTAAATTTTTCTAGTGAACAGCACAAAACATGAAATATATTTCAATTTTTAATTTTCTTTCACGAATATTTAACTACTATCATTGGATTAATTCAGACATTGAAACCACAATTATTAAATTATATACAATTAATGCACGAAATAGGCACATGAATTAAAAAAAAGTTAATGAGGAATTCTTCCATCTTTTTTTATATTCTTTATTCTCATCAGAGAATATGAAACTAAAAGCGAGAAGCTAGCTGTTATCTTCTATTTATAGTCAGTTAACGCCGTTTTTTTGTTTATTCAACAATAACGAATCGATAAGGTAGTTTCTTGGGAAATTTTATTTTTGTTTTATCGTTAGCTATTGTACCCACTAAAGAGTATGGACTGCTAGTTTGTAATAGAAATTGGGAAAGATTTAAAAAAACATTGCTTACGAAACGATTGTACGAATTATATATGTAAATAGCGCGATTATGGATTAATGATATTACACAACCGTTTTCTGATAATCCTATAGCGATTAATGATTACGAAATAAATATAGGAAATTACATTGGGAAATATCACACAACTGGTTTATGACAATTTTCCAACGGAAACCATTGCGAATGACGATCACGGGTTTAGTACCAGAAACTATGAAAGTTTCTGTCAAGGCAGATCCAATGTGAGTGGGACAGCGGTTCGAATTTCAATCATGGAGTTTGAATTACCCTTCATAACAATTTTGCTACCACAATTTATTTTTTTCACTATGAGGAAATATGTTTAAGAACACGAGGGTAACCTTTTCTGACTAAAATGTGTCTGCTATTGTCGAGTCCGACAACCCAAACATTCCAAATTGTCAATTATCGGACTCGAAAATTGCAGACATATTTTTGTCGGACAAGTGTTCTTAAAAAAATTTTCACCTCCCATAGTTATATAATAACCAATTGTGGTAGCAAATTTACAAGATCTCGGGCAATCGGCATTTTTCGGAGCTTGCCAAACAAAAAAGCGGCCGAATTGAGGAAAATGGCTGAACAAAAGTTTAATTTATTATTTAACTTTAATTTATTGCATGACTTATCTGAAAAGATAGATAGGTTCGTGAACATCCGAATGGTTCACGTAGTTTCTATAAAGCCGCAAAGACTGTCCAAAGCAATTTTTGTCAATCAAAATCTTCTCTACCACCTCTTGTTGATAGAGATGTACATTGTACATGTGCCTATCATTGATCCAAAAGAGAAAGCTAATTTGCTTGGGCATTATTTCTCAATAAATTCTACTTTAAAAGAACCCTATTTCCAACCTAAATCTATTAACTTTCTAAATTAACTTGATATATATCAACAATACTTTAAAAAAGTGATGTTTTTCAACAATCAACAAAACAAAAAATATTCAAAACAATGAAATGAATTTAATTTTCTTAAAAAACACAAAACTTGAAAAATATCACTAACAAACTGTAAAACATAACGGGTTGTTTTTGTTTTGACGCCGTATAAGAGAAAGATCGTACAATCCAATCCAAACCACATCCAATCCTTATCCAATCCACATCCATCATATCCAATAACCATGCAATCTATATCCAACCTATATCCAATAACTATTATCAATCCAAACCCAATCCATACACAATCCATACCAAATCAATATAAAAAAGACTCCAACTGGTGTAACCGAAACGAATCAAAACAAAAAAAACAAAATTTGTTTTAACAAAATTCACACGACAAAAATTATAACGCAAAATTCAAAATTAAATGAAACTAAAAAAACCCAAAGTCTTTGTTTCACGCGCCATGAGAAAAATTTACAAAAAAACTTAACGGCTCCCTGTTCGGCGCCATGTAGAGAAAATCGGACTTTTTTAAACAAAACACATTATTAAACCGGAAAACTATTGAATATATGACAAACAAATTACACTTGCAAATCTCTTATTTATGAATCACAGAATTATGTAAAGAAACTATTAATTAGCTAACAGGGAAAATAATTTAGCAGTACAAAAATAAATCAACAAAAATTATACAAATCAAAATACAAAAGGCTTACATTATTTTATTTCTTGAATGTTGTCTTTTTCCAAAACCAGTCCTGTGAAACAAAAGTTGATTGTAGGCTGGAACTCATTTTACTAAACGTAGTCTTATTAAAAGCATCAACAAATGATAAAACCAAACTAGATCTGTCAATTTGAAATATATCCCTCATAGTTTGATCGAATTTATCTACACGTCAATAATTATTTCTATTTCGAAGCTTAGCAATATCATTGATTTTTTTAGTTGCTGGTTGATTGCGACATTAAATTTATGAATATTTACATTTAACATGTAACGGCGTGGAATGAAGCGACCACCGTAGCCGTTAGGTATAAAATGTGTGTTGAACGGTTTCGTTATTACTTCACCTGAATAACTTTTCACGTTTTTGTATTTGAGTGTTTTTTATTCATATTTTCATTTTATTTACTAAATAATTTATCAAACAACTTACACTAAAACTCATTACATCATAAATAAATAAATAAAAAACTTCGACATCACAAATAAAACAAATAATTTAATTTTCTATCATAAAAAAATTTACATTTTCTCCACAATTAAATTACATGATAATATTTTTGTTTTAATTTTAATTAAATACTAATCTATTTGATTTAAATTTACATACTAATAATTAATTCGATCAAAGCCATTTGATCGCTTATATACCGATAGTTTAGGCTTCCTGTTTCCCTCTCTAGTATTTTAATAAGCAATTTTCTCCAATTTTCTCCAACACTTCTACTTTTTATAAATTAAGTAACCACACATATGAACATTATTATTATTAATTGACATTGAGTGACGTAACTAAGCCATCAACAAAAACAAATTTAATTGCACAGTAGTACAAAAAAATGTTCCTACGCTTATTAAAATTGAATAGAAATAAATTAATAAACTAATAACAAATTTCATTATATATGAATACTATCATTTTAGAGTAAAAATTGAATATAGTCCGTCGTTACAGAAAGTATAAACAATTTTATGGAAAACATCAAACAACTTGTTGGCAACAATAAAAGGACCATTATAAAGTGTTACAAAAACCAACGTAGTCCTAATTGGATGACAAAAGATATTTTGATGGCCTTGATGGCCCACCGAGATCACCTACACGAGGAATGTAACATATTGCTGGTCCGTGAACACAACAAAATGCTTACTAAACAATATCTTTGGTCTTGTCATAGAGAGCAGTATCCCTGCAATGACACCTTTTCCATGACAACACCGCCTAGAGACATAAGAAGGACTGCGAAATGCTTCCTACAAGATGTTAAAAACAATCAAGATATAAATAACATCGACGAGCCTATGTATAAGAGGGGGTTGAAAAATCTACATACCAAAACCGTTGAAGACACAATCAAGAACTACGCCCCGAATCGAGTTCTTAATAGCAAACCACCAAAATTCGCTGCCGAAGAGGTAAAACTGCCACGCAGCACCAGAACCATCCTAGCGCAGTTAAGATCCGGTTGGTCACGCATCTTAAATAACTACATGAGTAGAATTGACCAGGAAATTGTTGACAAGTGTCCCATATGTGAGGGCACGCCACATGATGCTAACCACCTTTTCAATTGTCCAGAGAAACCAACCGACCTGACGAAGGAAGATCTGTGGTACCGCCCGAGGGCAGTAGCAGAGTTCCTGAATCTGGACTTGGAGCCGGAAGAATAGCACCACAACTCGTCGCTACAACAACAACAACAAAAGATATTTTGGATACTGATCGTGAACACTACTTCAAATTAAAACGGTTACATCCTGCTGATGAGTATATCAAAAACCGTTACAAAATATTAATTTCTTTAGTTGCTACCAAAATCAAAAAAGTAAAAAGAGAACATAGCACACTCATTACTAGGTATATCGATAATCCAAAACAATTATGGCGTCAACTAGATGAAGTAATTTTTAACAAATCAAAATCTACTAAGGATTGGGCCTTAAAAGACAGGGATACCATAGTTACTAATGACACTCAGATAGCAAATATGTTTAACAATTACTTTGCTAACATAGTTCTTACTTTGAGCACTACTTTCCAATCGCCCCTATTCACTGATTTTGGGTACTTAAATTACACCATTGATCACCCGATTGAACTAACATACACTAATGAACAAGAGGTCCATAATATAATTAATGGATTGAATATAAACGCTGCTAGTGGAATTGATGGCATCTCAACTAAGTTATTGCAATATATCGACAATATTATATCACCATTGCTGGGTAAATTTATCAATGAGTCATTTGACACCGGAGTTTTCCCAGAAGCCTGTAAAATAGGTAAAGTTGATCCTGTCCATAAGTCTGGCAGCGAGATGGATGTCTCCAACTATCAACCCATATCAATCTTACTTATCATATCAAAAATCTTCGAAAAAATTGTACTTAAAAAGTTAGATAGTTTTCTAGGTAAAAACCAATTGATAAATGATAAACAATATGGTTTCAGTTTAAATTCTACCATTATGACAGCTTGTGTAAATCTGACAAACTTGATTAGTAAAAGCGTGAACTGCTGTTAAAGTTAAAAAAATGAATTTTACAGATCTGCAACTGAATTTATTTGCAAGTTACTTACGAAATAGGCGTCAAACTGTTAAAATTAATGAAACAATTAGCACTATGAAGCACCCTTGTATTGTAGTGTTCCACAAGGGTCGATTCTGGGTCCTAGGTTATTCATAGTATTTATAAACGAAATATTTCTGAATACGCTGGAAGGACAAATAGAACTTCATGCCGATGATGCTGTAATAGTTTACAAATCAAATGATTCAAGATAAGACTTACTCCAGATACAAAAAGACATCACAACGCTATGAATGGTTTAATTTAAAGTTTAAACCATTTATTATTAAACTATGAGAAATCAAAATACATGATATATTTGAAAACAAAAATTTTAATACCAATATTCTACAAGCTCATCTCATTACGTATGATTCTAATCGAGTTAAAAGAGTTAATAAACATGCATACTTAGGATTAGTGATAGATAGCAAGTTAAACTGGTCGTCCCATATAGACAAGGTTAAAAAGTCAATTATTCCGTATTTGTTTGCATTAAATCGAAGGAAATACATACTAACAAAGAAGCACTTCTCTTTTTATACTTTGCGTACATCCAGTCTGGTTTGCCCTATTTAAGCCCGATTTGGAGTGGATGTGCGAATTATAGAATAAATAAATGAATTAAAAGTGCTACAGAAACGACTTTGATGTATATAATACGTGCTCCAATACTATACCCAACTAGTAAACTGTTCGAACAATTCCAATCATTGCGATTTCTAATTTTGCAAGAACTCCTGATCTTGCCATGCAAAATGTCTACATGTAACATGCATATAACAAACTTCCTCCATTCAGTATCAGACATTTAGAGTCTCTAAATAAATTTAAGCTAAGATTGGTAGAATATATAAAGAGTGAGGGATACAAGTGAAGCAATAGGTAGATGATAAGAAAATTGTTTAATGGATATAAGAAAAATGAAACGTTTTTTTTAGAATAATCTTTAATTTATATATCAAACGAAAAATCTTTAGTTAATATCTAAGTAAAAAATGAATTACTTCGGTTTGAAAGACCTAAGTATTACATCCATGAGCTCAAAATGAAATTCTTACCCCCACTTTTTTGGCATTTCTCGACGTTTTAGGACCTACTGATTCTAAAAAAGCAAAAAGAAAATGCATGTTTGTCTGCCGGCCGGCCGGCCGTCCGTCACAACCGACGAAATTTAGAAAACGGCTGAAGCGATTTGAAAAATTTTGTTTTCCTAAAACTAGGTACACTCAATGAATAGAGCCGAAAGGAGGACGATAGCTGTACCGGAAGTGTGTCAAAAAATCGTCAAAACAAGGAAATATGCGTATTTTTTGCTTAAAGAACGTTCATTTTAGATGATTACAAGCAGGAACATTGAATTTGGAGAAATCTGGATGGTCGGGATTGGCATGTGAGACCAAAATCTAGATTATTGCATTATAAGTTTGTCAAAAAAATGTTGTCAAGTGTGTCAAAAGAAAGATTTTTATTTATTTTTTACCCAATTTTTTGGAAAAAAATAAAATTTATTATTTGTTTGAAATGAAATTTTATTATTATTATAGATAATTATTGCATTATAAGTTTGTCAAAAAAATAATGTCAAGTGTGTCAAAAAATGATTTCATTTATTTTTTCAGCCAAGTTTTTGGCTAAAAAAAATTTAGCTGTTTTGTGACGTAAATGTAATTGAAAATGAAATTTGACATGAACATTTTTGAATTTGTTATAGTTTTTGGAATATTTTTGGAATTTTGAAAAAAGTTTTATATTTTTGATTTTGTAATAATTTTTGCAATATTTTTCGAATTTTGAAAAATTTTAAATTTTTGATTTTTAATAATTTTTAGAATTTTGAAAGAAGTTTCAATTTTTGATTTTGAATTGATTTTTGCAATATTTTTAGAATTTTGGAAAAGTTTGAATTTTTGGAATATTATTGGAATTTAGAAAAAGTTTAAATATTTGATTTTATTCTAATTTTTGGTATATTTTTAGAATTTTGAAAAAAATTTTATTTTATTTAATTTTTACAATAATTTTGGAATTTTGAAAGAAATATGAATTTGTGATTTTGTAATATATTCTCGAAACGCTAAAAGGAGAGGTTTTTGAGTAGTTTGCTGAGTGTATCATCTTTTCACTAAATTATGTTAATATATGATCTGTTATAATTTTCCGGCATCGTATTGATGTTTCATGTTAGTTTTGTAATAAACTTCTAAACAGAGATAAAGAAATACAAATACTTCAACAAAGAGTTATGTTTGATATACATCGCTGCCCAAAACTAAAAACCATGTCCTCATAAAAGTTTTTTGCCGAAAACTATATAAAAATCCTTAACCCAGACCGAAGTCTTGATATCTCAGAGCTGTGAGATTTCAGCCCCTCCATATTTTTAGAATAAGTTTTAAATAAATAGCGAGGTTGCGCTATAACCAGCAATGGTTCGAGCACCTGAATTACAGACATGCTAATTAGTTCCAGAAACTATTAATGATTAGAATTAAATTAAGATAAATTATTTTTTCTTTTAAAGACTAATTAGCATATGAATACGTCATATAAACTGTAACATATATTATTTGTCTAAAATAAAATAAAGGAAAAAAACATTTTTCATAAGTTTCATCATAAACACTTCATTATTGTAGAGTGGTTTTAGATTAGGAAGTGAAAAACCGGATGTTGGAAAACAGAACTATTGTAAATCATACTAAATGCTTACGTACCAAGTTTTATCCAATTCTATTACCAGATACAGATGTTGGCGTCTTATTTTCCACCACTTTGTTCAATATAGCTCAAAAAATAATCAGTTCCTTGCCATACATATTTACATCTTGTAACGCCCTTTTCGGCAGCGCGCAGTTAATTATTTTTAATTGTTTTGTTCGGGCTTAGGTTTTTGCCTCGGTACAAAAACACGTGTCAGCAACCTATATCTTTTAACTAACACTAAACAAAATACAAATTCTAAACAAATATTTCTCATAAAACACTATATATTTCACAATCATTAATTATATTATTTTTTTTAGTAATAAAATGACTTTTTTATAATAGGCATCTTAATTTTATTACAATAAATATGTATGTGAATCTTGAAAATCAAATAATCTTTATGAAGAAAATTTTTATCATGGAATACAATACCTATTCCAATTAAGTAAGCTGTTTGTTTTATATTACTTTTAACTAATTAATTTTTATCACATATCAATTAAGCCGAAATTACAAGAATAATTAAACATCAACAAATCAATTACAAAGGATACAACACAGCTTTGAATAAAACGGAATACTTTAACATTTTCAATATCTAATTATTATATTTTCTAATTAACAGCAATTATATTCTATGCTATCTATTTTATATATATATTATTTTAATTAAATTTTTCTTTATTTTTAATTTAAATTTCAAATTTATTTAATTTTATTTTCAATTAGTTTTTATAAAATAATAAAAGAAATACTCAAAACATTCACTCACTGTTTTATTTTGTTGATCTGCATCTGCAACCTTCCTGAGCTGCATCCAAAAACTTAAGAGCGATCTTCCAAAAACTTTTTATCATCAAACATTTTGCAAATCCATATCATCATCTCTAAACACGTTTTAGATTTTAAACTGGTTCTCCTACTAGATATTGTTATAATTTCCCCTTATTTTTCGTTTTTCTGATAATAACTTGATTTTGTCTTTATTGATAATAAATATATTTTCCTTATTTTAATTTATTAGGGTGAGTTAAGAAGTTTTGACGTTAAAAGTTTTGAACTTTGAATATATTATGTTATTGTTTTACATTTCTCTTCATTGTCCATAGTTTGCATAATCTTATACTTCTACAAATTCATCGAGCATAACCGAATCCATATAATTTTTCTTGAAATACAATATTGAAGCTGATCTTTCTGATAGCTTTTTATTTTAAATGATCTGAAAACCGTGCAACTTATGTATAAGGTAACAAGAGTCTTCCAAGTAATAATTGTATAACATTGTTTTGACTGTTCAAGAAGTAGGGATCTCTTCGATCTTTATCCCTATCAAAATCATATATATCTTGATGACATTTGTGAATCTATTGGAACCATTTAGGAATTTCGCTACGTTCTAGTTTGATGAAAACTTTTATTGCTTTCTTTGCAGACCTCAATCACTCTCATTCACACATTAACATAAAATTACTAATAATTTATACAAACAAATCTTATTTATCCTATTCAAATAAAACTATGACTCTATGCTTGGAAAATCTCAAGCCGCAATATTACCCGATACAATCTCTTTTAAAGTGTCATCCAAATTCGTTCACGAACGAATGTTGTATGCTCCCAACAAACCCAGAAAACATAGTCCAAAACTTACTTGTTGTACGGTGGAAGCCCAAACCCTTTGTCCAATGCAAAATATAATAAAATTAAATCTTAAATAAAATCTTTTTAATATTGATTGAAACCTTTGCCAACGTTTCATGAAAATCGATTTGTAACAGTAGGCTACAGGAGGGATAAACACCGGAAAAAAATCATTTTAGCCAGCAGTGACAAACTGGAAGTTACCAGGTCTCAATAAGATTGCAGGCTAGGATTAGAAATTATTGAAAATTCAAACATACGGGAGATGCCGCTATTTTGTCCAAATTTAAAATGTATTCAAATTTTCCATTTTAAAGTTAACAAGCATAATGTAACAAGCAAAGTTTCATCAAGAATTCATGCGTTTTTGCCAACCACCTACTTGAATTCTAAGAATAACATACAAAATTTTCAAATTTTGTAAAAAATCGATTATAAGGCCTAAGCATATAATAGTACATTATGATGCTAGGACGTAAAGCTAAAGATTTTGGACGGATGTGGAGTTTGCAAATGGAGGCGCTAACCGAGATTTGCACCCACATTAAGTCCAAAATAGCTTACACACATAAAAATGTTATGGTTAAATTGATCAAAAAGAACCATATTTTTAGAGAACCATAGTATGGTGATATGTTAACCATATTTTATGGTTGCTACGAACCATACTATGGTGATAGATAACCAAATTTTATGGTTGTTATTATAGATACAGAACCATACTATGATTATAATTGACCACATTTTATGGTTCTCTAAAATATGATCAATTTAACCATAAAATATTTTTGTGTGTACGTCCGTGCATCATATACTATTTTTTATTCGCCGCAAGCAAAATATTTTAAGAAAATTTGTTTATTCTAAACTGAAATTATTGATTTTCATAAATTTTAAAATAAAAATATGTGGAACAAGTAACCTATGACAAATTTATTATTTTTTCCAAATTATTGTGTAGCTATGACAACAAATGATTACAACTATTTTAATTGGATAATGAAATTTTGAATTTAAGGGTTGCTTTGATAAACATTTTTATTTTTAATTGAATTTTATTTGAATTTAAACAAATAGAAATTCTTTTTACTTTTTTAGACGTAGCTATGACAACAAAATAAATAGTTGTAAAGTGATACTTTAAGGCCGCGAATCACAGTAATAAAGTAACACTTTAATATGTAGGTGAATAAAAAAATATTACTGAAAACATTTGAATTATACATAATAAATATTATATATGCACGAGTATATAGAAGTTTTTATTTTTCATTGAAGTGTCTTTCAGAAGTATATTTTATGATTGTGTTTACACGTTTTGTTTTCTTGAAGTTAAGTCCACTTGTGAAACTCGTTTAACATATCAAACACAGTTGAACCTTTTGAATGTTTAAAATAACAATATTAATATATAATAATATTGATAAGTGTTATGGCAACTAATGGTGTAGTTTAATTTTGTGTGTTATGTTAATGTTGTAAAACTTTGATTTGCTGTTATAAATTTGTAGCTAACGATTTAAAAATTGGTACTTATACTAATATTCTGATTGAGCCATCACACACGCACACAAAGCTAAATCTTAGGAGGTTATGGAGAAGATTCCTAGATTGAGACAACGGATCTAGGAATGGGAGAAAATATAGTGGATATTTTCGTTTTCTGTCGACAATTTGCGATTACTGGACGTTTATCGATTTGGCTAGTTTTTAGTGGTAATCGTCTTATTTTTAATACATGGATATTCAGAAATTCTCTTCAGCATTTTTTTTCAATTTTTTTTGGTCAAAAATATCTACAAAATTTGCAGAGTAGACCAGGGTTTAGTTGAATTTTAATTCAAATGGGATACACTAAGTAAAATTCTATGGGTTTTTATAAATTAGTGAGCAGTATGAAAGCAGGAGAGCAGTAAATTATAAAGCTGTATGAAAAGGATTTTATGTTTAAGAACATGCAAAACGGTCCCTCCATAAGAAATAATAATTTTAGGATTAAAAAACTAGTCGAGATGCATCCAATCTCATACTGCAACACCCACTAAAACCATACACTGTTTCATTCCACAGCAATCAAATTTTTATTTGATTTCTATCAGGGACGGAATCCGGTTCGTTTGAACTAAACCAAAACCACTGAACCAACGAAATTTTGCCGAACCAAAACTAAAACCAAACCATTTTCAAAATGACTTGATTGAACCAAACCAAACCAGTTTTTTAAATAAAAGCTGAACCGAACCATAAACCAATGTTTTTCTGTTTGATTCACGGTTCGGCTTTATAATAAGAATTTGTTCTACTACCTACATAAATTGAAAAATCTTCTCATTTCTTTTTGAAACTACTACATTTTGAAACTACACCAAGTGAATCAGAAGGATCGAGGTTTATCGATGGCGAATTAGAATATATTGTCTACGTTTTATAAGACAAGTGTGCCCACCACGGTCTCTTTAATGCGACTTATTAGTAGAATGAAGTTGTTTTTATTTAATTTGAATATCGAGAATCAATTAAGAATAAAAATGTAAATCTAAATTCTGAATCTGAACCAAAACCGAACCAAACCCAAACCAAAACCAAAAAATTATACAATCTTTAAACCAAAACCAAGTTTTGAAATATCAAAAAACCGAAACCAAACCAAAAACCATAATAAAAATTTGTTATCAAACCAAAACCGAACCAACTGAAAAAAATGTTTGGTTTCCATCTCTGATTTTTATACAATATTGAGGTGAATATTCTAGATTCACTTCTCATATATACCAGCTATGACTTACCGAACCTTATTTGATTAATTTTATATCATTCGATTTTGTTAATCCTGATTTTCAATTTCTTGTCCCTTTCTGTAATTCATTCTGTATTGATTTTTTAAGATAAAAGTTTTACTATGAATATTTATATATTTTTTGTCGTTTCTTGTTCAATTAATTTTTGTATTGAACGATTCTTATATTGAACCCTCTCAACCACTTTAACCCTCTTATTTATTAAATTTGGTTAACGAATCCTAATAAAACATTTTCTGTATGAATAACTTAATTATTTACTTCTGTAAATAATTGATTTTTGGGTTGAACTTTTGGTGTACAACATAATGATCTAATTATATTGGGATATTTCGATAGATTATGATGTTCATGAAATGTTAAGTAGAATTTTTTACAAAGCTACATAAAATTATATTTTAAAAGTATTTGGTTTGTTTTTTGTGGCATTTTCGCTCTATATAAGAGCGTTGCTGAGTTAACCAGCTTTTAATGTGTTGATATGTTTTAACTTGTTGAAAGAAAATTTTATGTAGAAAGACTATCTCTCGTGGACGATCTTAGTTTTAGTGGATGCAAACACGTGCATGTTTTTTCTTCGTACATGGTTGTTTGTTCAAGTTGTTTGTTCCTTATACACGTATATATTGCAGATCCTCTAATTGGCCGGAATGAGGTTTATTATAAAACTTCTTGTGTACTGCACACACAAGAAAGCCTTTTTTAAATTCTCTTCGAGAAAGTATGCTGTATGACCACTACAATATAAGTCACGATGCCTACAAAAGTTCAAGCCTGACCTGACGCAACCTAAGTTTTTGGAATAACTATCGCAAATTAAAAATACCAAATAATTTTTCCTGCTTTTGTAAGATTTCTCTGCTCTGTTATGGAGCTGCATGAGACCAGCCGCAGCAATGAAAAATCGTTGTTTTCCATGTTATTAAAATATTATAAGTACCAGAATTATAGTTTTGATGTTGAGTTGTCATTTTTTTTATTCTCAACTGGTGAGTTGCCATTTTGAAGTTTACGAGGTGACATTTTTGTTAGAAAATATTGATATAGTTGGATGCATATCATCCTGAACTAAAAAAAAAATGTGTAAACTAAAACACGCTGTGTTCGATAACTATACCGGAAGTGTGTCAAAAAAATCATTATGCGTGTCAAAAATAGCAAATTTTCATATTTTTGGCTTAAAAAACGTTCATTTTAAGTGATTACGAGTAGGAACATTGAATTTGAAGAAATATTGATGGTAGGGATTGGTATGTGAGATAAACTAGATTATAGTATTATAAGTTTGTCAAAAAAATGTTGTCAAGTGTGTCAAAAGAAAGATTTTTATTTATTTTTTTACCCAATTTTTTGGAAAAAAATAAAATTAATGTTTGAAATGAAATTTTATTATTATTATTGAGAATTATGGCATTATAAGTTTGTCAAAAAATGTTGTCAAGTGTGTCAAAATAAAGATTTTTATTTATTTTTTTACCCAATTTTTTGGAAAAATTATTTGTTTGAAATGAAATTTTATTATTATGATTGAGAATTATGGCATTATAAGTTTGTCAAAAAAAATGTTGTCAAGTGTGTCAAAATAAAGACTTTTATTTATTTTTTTGACCACTTTTATGGAAAAAAATAAAATTAATAATTTGTATGGCATGAAATGTTATTATTATTATAGAGAATTATGGCATTATAAGTTTGCCAAAAAAATGTTGTCACGTGTGTCAAAATACAGATTTTTATTTATTTTTTTACCCAATTTTTGGAAAAAAATAAAATTAATAATTTGCATGACATGAAATTTTATTACTATTATAGAGAATTATGGCATTATAAGTTTGTAAAACAATTAATGTCAAGTGTGTCAAGAAATGATTTCATTTATTTTTTTAGCCAGTTTTTTGGAAAAAAAATGTAGCTGTTTGTATGACGTAAATGTAATTGAACATGAATTTGGACATGAACATTTTTGAATTTGTTATAGTTTTTGAAATATTTTTGGAATATTAAAATAAGTTTGTAGTTTTGATTTTGTAATAATTTTTGTAATATTTTTAGAATTTTGGAAAAGTCTTAATTTTTGTTTTTGTTATAATTTTTGGAATATTTTTAGAATTTTGGAAAAAAAATAGAATTCTTTTATATATAATTTTAAAATTTTGAAAAAAGTTTCAATTTTTGATTTTGAAAGAATTTTTGGAATATTTTTAGAATTTTGAAAAATTTAAAATTTTTGATTTTATCATAATTTTGGAAAAAGTTTCAATATTTGATATTGTTATGATTTTTGCAATATTTTTAGAATTTTGGAAAAAGTTTAAATTTTTGAATTTTTAAAAATTTTTGGAATATTATTAAAATTTAGAAAAAGTTTAAATCTTTGATTTTGTTCTAGTTTTTGGAATATTTTTACAATTTTATATATGTATATAGAATTTTGAAAAAATTTTGAATTTTTGATTATATAATCTTTATAACTTAGGAAAAAGTTTCAATTTTTGATTTTGTTATAATTTATGCAATATTTTTAGAGTTCTTGAAAAAGTTTTAATCTTTGATTTTGTAATAATTTTTGAAATATTTTTAGAATTTTGTTTGAGAAAAGTTTGAATTTTTGATTTTATTTAATTTTTACAATATTTTTGGAATTTTGGAAGAAATATGAATTTGTGATTTTGAAATATTTACTCGAAACGCTAAATGGAGAGGTTTGGGTAGTTTGCTGATTGTATAATATTTTCACTAAATTATGTTAATCTATGATCTGTTATAATTTTCTAACAATGTATTGATGTTTCGTGTTAGTTTTGTAATATTTATCTAAATAGAGATGAAAAATACATGTACTTTAACAAAGAGTTATGTTTGATATACATCGCTGCCCAAAACTAAAAACCATGTCCTCATAAAAATTTTTTGCCGAAAACTATATAAAAATCCTTAACCCAGACCGAAGTCTTGATATCTCAGAGCTGTGAGATTTCAGCCCCTCCATATTTTTTTATTAAAAATTAAAGCATTTGTTTAATAAAAATAATGATAATAATAACAATAAATTAATTAATTACCTATTGAAAATATCAACCGCACAATAAAAACAAAATTTCTGAATGAAATCACTTTGTGTTTGATTTAAATATAACTTGCATAACAATTTGTACTAAAAATATTTTACAGTGTATTCTTTTCGACTAACAAAGATTAGTAAAGGTGCGTTCTTATTTTGCAAACAAATTTATTAGTGTCGACACTCGACACAAAATTTGAATTAGTATCGTAGAAATTATGGTGTAATTTTGTTTAGGATTTTTGTTTGTTTATCATTTTTGGGATATTAAATCTTGTATAAAGGTATAATATTATGAAAATATTATTTTGTGAAAAAAAAATCAACAATCAATCTGAATTATATTTGGAATGAAAAATAGATTTTAACTTGTGACTGTAATCATTTTTTTGTACTGTGCGGAGACAGTTTAAAAACTTATTTTTTGTCCATACACGGTACAGTTCAAAATAGTATACTATACACAACCCATACAGAGTAATAGTGTATTCTTTGAGAACTGTACCGAGTAAGTTATTAAACTGCCTTCACACAGTACAAATAAAATCAGTACAATTACAATTCTAATTTTTTTCAATTTCAAATATTAATTGATGTTGTGATTTGTTTATTTTTTTAACAAAATAATTTTCATAATATTATACCTGTTATACAAAAATTACAAAACGAAAATTCAGTACATGTTCTACATCACCAATTTCTACGATAGCTGTTTTTGTACTCGATGTGTACAAAATAACAATACTGTTTTCAAAAGAATACGATGCAAATCACAATTTTGTGTTGGTGCAATATTACGACTTCTCTGTTCCGTTGTTTTCCACAATGGCGCTGCATATAAGAGAAAAAAAATTATATGGAATACCATACAAAACACGAATTGAATAATTTTGCAAATTATCTATGAAATTTATCATTTTTCTACAATTAAACAATTTAAATTTGTTTATGAGTTATTATTGACTATATTTAAGCATAACATATAAAATATTATTTTTTTTCTTACAGACAAATAGCCAAAATGTTTAAAGACTTTTTGGTTAACGAAAGAGGTGGTGCCCTAGATAATAAACGAACACAACTTCTTGAAAAAATATAAAAATGCAAAATAGACGAAATCGTCATATTCAAATTTAAAATAGAAATCAAATTAATAGATCTAACGACATTAATCAATACGAAATGGTTAAATGATAACGTTATAAACTTTTATTTAAATTTAATTATGGAAAAAATTAACAATCAATGTGCTGGCCACCCAAAAATTTATGTTTTTAACACATATTTTATGGGTAATCTGCAATTAAATGGCTTTAAAAACATATAAAGATGGACAAAAAAAGTTGATATTTTTAAATACGACTTAATTATAATCCCAGTGCACGTTAAAAAGGTGCACTGGACACTTGCCATAATAAATTTAAAAATAAAAACTATTCAGTACTATGATCCATTATTAAAACCAAATGATAAGGTTTTGGAAACCTTATCAAGATATCTAAAAGAAGAATCGATGGATAAAAAGAATTGTTAACTCGATATGACTGATTGGAAGATGACAAATATGGAAAATATACCACACCAATTCAACAATTATGACTGTGGTATGTTTGCATGTATGTTTGTTGCACATATTGCTGAAAATGCACCACTTTTATTTGCAGAAAGTAATATGGAATATTTTCGTAAGAAAATAATTTCTGAAATAATAATTGGTAAATAAATTAAATTTGAATGTGATATTTTTTTTAAATTTTAATAATTTTTTTTGTTCAAATATGTGATATACTTAATTCTATTTGTATTTTTTTATATGTTTTATTTGTTTTTTTGAAATTTTATATTATATTTTTTATTTTTTAAATTAATTCTTTTTATATTTTTTTTTAATATATTTTACTTCTTTTTAATTTTTTAAAAATATTTAAATAAATGTTGAATTTTTGAATTGAAGTTTTTTAAATGTTATATTTTTTATATTTTTCTTTTTTTCTTATTACGATGCGTTAAGTTTGATATACATCGCTGCCCAAAACTAAAACAATGTCCTCATAAAAGTTTTTTGCCGAAAACTATATCAAAATCCTTAACCCAGATCGAAGTCTCTCCCGCAGGAGGGATCGATTTTGATCGATTATGATCAATGTTGATCTACGGGTCTGACTACCCTGCGTACTCCAGTCCCTGCCATTGACATATGAGTTAGCGTGAGATATCACATACCACTGGCAATGGCAGGAGATGTCATTAGCCAAGATGATATCTTAGGGTGCTGGCGGACGAACTTTAATTAGTCAACGGCAGCACTTCCAGTCTTAGCTTGGCAGCGTTCCGTAGCGGTACCGCTCATTAGCTCTTCCGGGGAATCGGACCAACATGTAGTTATGTGTGGGCTTTGTGCCTCGATTAAGGTGGTGGGCGGTGCGTCTGGGGTGCGCTGCATCAGCTGGATTATTGGCATTTAGTTTTGTTTTGTTTTCTGCAAATTTCTCACAATTTGTTTTTCACTTATTATTTTGTTATTATTTCTTCATCTTATCATGAAATATTGGCATATGTCATATTTTGTAGTATGATAGGATTTTTTACTTAGTTATGCATTTTAAAATAAAACATAAAAAAATAAAATAAACATTTTGATATATATATGGCAGTACAACCGAAAAAAAATAAGTCTGCAAGTGGTAAAGCAAATTTGCGCAATCCACCCGCCCATAAAGCGGCATGTCCACGGAATTTGCAGGGACAAAACATATATGAATCAATAAAAAATTTTAAAATACATGTTCAAAACATCTGCGGATTGAACGCTAACCATGACCACGTGCAACATCATCTTGAGCACGACAAACCGAACATTCTATTCCTTACAGGTTTCTGAAAATTTTCTCTTTATAGAATCGCTTAATTCCAAATATAGGCTCGAATCAGCTTTCAAACTCCATCAGGGCGTATGCGCATTCATTCATGAGAGTGTTGCGTACACGCGCTTTCCAAATTTTGAACTACACGGTGACGGCTTCAATACAATGGTTTTAAAGATTTGTCTTCCAGAAATGACTTTTTTTACAATAGCTTTATACCGGTCCCCCAACAAACGTAACCCAAACTTTTTTAATATACTGACAAAAATTATGGACGAGATTAGAGCAAAGTCCCCTAATTGTGAAGTTATCGTTACCAGTGACTTCAACGTCCACAACAAATCATGGTTGGAATTCTCCAAATCGACCGACGATGTTGACAATAGTGGAAAACTGGCAGAAATTTTTGCCGCGTCTCAGGGCCTATTCCAAATTGTTAAAAGCCCGACTTTCACTCCCCGTAATGGCGGTGATAATAGTTTTCTTTTAGATCTCTATCTTACCACAATGCCAGATATTACGAGTGTCGATGTCGCGAAAGGTAGTATTGGAAATTCTGATCATTATTTAATCTCATCAGTTATCAAAACTGATTTACTTAAAACTACAGCTCCCAAACCCCGTAAAATATTTCACTTCTCAAAAATGGATAAGAGTGGTCTTCAAAATTTTTTCCATGGTTTCCCTTTCGACCGTCATTGTTTTTACACTGACAATGTAAATGTTTCTGCTCAAAACTTTACAGAAACCATCCAATTTGCTATCAATAAATTTGTCCCTTTCTCCATAGTAAAACCCAAACAAAAATACTTGTATTCGAAAGCTGCCAAAACGGCACTTAGAAACAAACGTAGATCATTTAATATTTGGATTCATAACAAAACTCCCACTAATCGATCCCAATATCTAAAGGCCAACAAAATATCTAATCAGATTATCTCAAACGAAAAGTCCGAAATTGACAGAGCGAAAGCCTCAAAACTTACGTCTATGTCTGTTTCTGACAAGAGTTTCTACAGTGCCATTAATTCTTTAAATTCTGGTACAAAATTTTCTATTCCCTCTATTATTGATGGTGATTTAATCGTCAACGATCCCGCAAGAAAAGCTAACTTGTTCGCTGAACGCTTTGCTCTGAACTCCATTGTTTTGGAAACTCCTAAAGAAATACCCCAAATCCAGTCTTCAGGAGTTAATATGAATGAACTTCACTTCAAACCCAAAATAGTCGCTAAACTTTTAAAGGGGTTAAACATCAACAAAGCCTCAGGAATGGACAATATTCCACCCATTATTTTAAAAACCTTTTCCAAAGAACTTGCACCAACTTTAACTAAAATATTCTACCGATCCTACAAATCTGGTATATTTCCCTCGTGCTGGAAGTTGGCCAATGTCCAGCCCGTCCCCAAAAAGGGACCAAAATCCGATATCTCAAATTATAGGCCAATAGCTTTACTATCGGTCCTACCCAAAGTCTATGAGCATTATATTAATACATATATTTCGAAATTTCTGGAAGAAAATCATTTAATGGCTGTCGGATGCCAATACGGTTTTCGAAACAAAAGATCAACTACCGATCTATTAAACTATGTAGCCCATTGTTGGAACAGCATACTTGATAAAGGTGGTGAAACATACGTTATCGCTTTAGACATCTCCAAGGCATTCGATCGAGTCTGGCATGCCAACTTAATCAACAAGCTCGATGCGTACGGTTTTCATCCCAATGTTGTGAAGCTGATTCAAAATTTTCTATCCAACCGATACATTTCGGTAACCTTAGACGGATTTTCTTCTGAGTCTAAGCTAATTAACGCTGGTGTACCCCAAGGCTCAGTATTGTCCCCAACCCTATTTTTGATTTATATCAACGAATTGTTGAAAATCACCAGTAACCCAATAAATAGTTTTGCAGATGATAGTACTCTGCACAAGTCGTTCGAGCCCCTTCCTTCAAAAGGTAAAATGCACGAACGAATTAATCCTGTCCGGAGAGACGCTGCCATAAACGTGAACAAAGACCTGAATAAAGTCGCCGACTGGGGTGACCAAAACCTTGTCAACTTCAACTCCACCAAAACACAGCTGTTGATTGTTTCCAGATTAAAGACCGAGTTCCCCAAAGATATTTTATTTAGTATGTGTGATGAACCAATGGGTGAACGTAAAAACATTCGTTTATTGGGTGTCACAGTTTCAAATGACCTACTCTGGAACGATCATGTAATGGCGATGGCAAAAAGCGTGTCTAAAAAACTCGGCCTCCTAAATAGATGTAAAAAATTTTTCACTCCATACCAATTGCTCCATGTTTATAAGTCCTATATTTGTCCCTGTATGGAGTACTGCTGTCAAGTTTGGGGTGCTGCCTCTGTTTCCATCTTGGCCCTCTTGGACTCTGTTCAAAAGCGAGCTATACGAATTGTAGGTGATCGAACTTTGACATCAAAACTTGATTCCCTACAACATCGTCGCACTGTTGCTGACCTCGTTGTTTTTTACAAATATCGTCATCAGCAGTGCTCAGATGAAATCAGCGGCATCATGCCTCAAACTTATTCTTACCCCCGTTCCACTCGGCAATCGGCTGCCGCAACCAGTGAAACGGTAAAGATCCCGCGCTGTCATACTGGTAGATCGCAGAGAGACTTCTTTGTCCGAACTGCGTACAAATGGAATAGTTTGCCGGAACCCTTAGTCTCAGGTGGCTTCAACCCGCAGATATTTAAAAAAAGCGTTAATCTACACCTCAGAACGCCAGTTGTTGTGTGACCCAGGTCTAGACCTAGGTCTTGAAAGATATTTATGTGTTGTTGTGACACATATTGTAAACCCTATTACACAGCACATTTTATTAAAAAAAAAAAAAAAAAAATATCTCAGAGTCTTGAGATCCCCTTCAGCCCCTCCATGTTTGTTCGTTATAATCACGCAAATTAATTAATTCAGTGGTTCGTTTCCTTTCATTTTTTTGGTTGTCTTTCGTTGAGATTTTGAACGATATGTACTTCTACGACTGTACTAGATAGACCATTCGTGAAAATATTAAAATGCTTATGGATCATTAAAAGAAATATGTATAATTTAAAAAAAATTAAAAGGATTGTAAAGTGAAAATTGGCAGCCGTAATTTGAGAACCCTTGTCTTTGTGATCAGAGATACAAGATAATTAAATCGGAAATACAAGTTTGATAAAAATAAAATAAAATAGTTTCTACTAACGGCAAATTTTTCTAAACACAACCTGTGAATTAAATTTAGTGAAATCATTTCTATTAATTTGATTATTGAAAAGAATTTACGGTATTTGATTTGTATTGATTGATTTGTGTTTTACTTAAATTAATTCAAGTTTTGATTAAAATGATGACAAGTCCACGTGTTTTAATTTTTTTTCATTAATAATCGAAGACATTTGAAGTAGAGGTAGAAGTAGACAAATTGAGTACTTGTACTGGGCTGAGGAAACGCATATTCGAATTTACAAACTAAAGCTAGCAGGAAATTAATCATCTCATGGTACACAACTTCTCTAATGTTCTTAATAGTAAATTTACTATCAGTAATGACCAGTGTTTATTACAATTTTCACTTGAAGACTGAAGTCGATAGATTTGTTTTACATGGGTGATCAGTTCATAGAATGTTGTTCCAATTTATCAAGCATATTGGTTAACTAACGGTTAATTTACAAACTGACGTATTAATTGTTGTTAATGTTTCGCTTAAAAACGTATTGACCTAGATGAGAGTTGAAACCGCACTGAAAAAAAAGATTGCTCAATTCAATTAAAATAGGTATAAAATTATGCATAAAAGTTGCTTAAATGTGCGCCAAGAATAACTTTTCTCAAATTATTCTTATTTGTAGAATACAGCTATGACAATTTGTTAATATTTTACATTCTTATATTGAGAATTAACAGTATGATTTATTCAAATACAGTTTCTTATTTAGAAAATTATACTCTTAATATGATAAATCTTTAATTTATGAAATTGTAAACCATTTTTAAAATTAAACTTCATTTGTGACTAAATTTTCTGTTATTGAGAATATTTTATTTCAAAATCGAGAATAATATGAGTTAAAAAGTGTTAAATCTTTTCAAAATTAAACTCATTTTGAGTATATTTGGTTATTTTAAAGATTAAAATATACTTTATATAAGAATAAGTATGCGCTCAAAGATTTTTTTATTGTTATTTCAGATCAACTGAAGTATAGTTCTTCTATAGTTAAGAATTAAAAGGTTAAATTAACACAAGTTTTCTCGATTACATTTTTTAATAACGTTGAATTGAGTATAATTATTCTCCAATATTATATATATATATATATATATATATATATATATATATATATATATATATATATATATATATATATATATATATATATATATAATATATATATATATATATATATATATATATATATATATATATATATATATATATATATATATATATATATATATATATATATATATATATATATATATATATATATATATATATATATATATATATATTCTCGGTTGTAATATTTTGTAGGAGGAAACACTTGAGGGGGATACTGTTTTATTGCCAAATTCAATCATTTCAAATAAGAAGTTAAAAGACGTAATATCAAATAATATTTAAAAACTAATTTATTTTTAAAATATATAAAGTCATTATAAATACATATTCAATTGTTTAAGTTTTCTTACAAATTAGTTTATTGGTTTATTAGTTTATTTACATGCCAGTAAATTTTGATGAAATTAAAAACATGTAGTATTTAAAGCATGTAAAACTATTTATAATTAATTACATTATTTAATCAACTATTTTGATATTTTTAATTTTTGTTTAATTTTGCGTATAACCTAACTGTTACGTTTTCGCAAGTGTTTTAGATCTCTTTTTTTTAGGGTTTAAAATCACATAAAAATTATTTTTAACTTTTTTTAATTAAACTTTTTTAAAGAATATTAGTTAAAACTATTTTGATACAACAATTTAATTATAAAAATATTAAATTTATAACATATTTGAAATATTTTGATCTTGTATTTTCAATTTTGATGCCAATAAAACGTCACTACTAATCTGTATAATGCAGGATGAAATTTAACTTTGACATAATGCGTCGAAATATGTTGTTTTTTTTTCTGATGGTAGGTAGCTCTAGTATTCGAGGCAAATATTAGGTCAAAGTTGATACCCATCGGATTCTGGAAATACAATTTTTTTTGGAATTAATATAATGTTGTGTATGCAATGTAAATATGCGGACCTGCTTTATCAATTTAACCTCAGATTTAAAAATCATTTTTAGCATCTCAATTTAATATAATTTAGTATGATCAGCCATTTTGTCAAATAGAGTAATGATTATTTTTTTGTACAATTGCTTGAAACTGCCCTAAATTTAATATTAATTTGCAAAAAAATTTAGATTAAATATTTAAATGTTATTTATTTACTCACTTATAATGTTGTTTCAAAGGAGCAAAATTCATCTACACTTTATTTCAAACGTTGCACGGCGTTTTTTTTCTATAATTTGCCACGGCTTACATTGTCTTTACTTTTGTTTTCTGGATAATTTCATTGATTATAATAATTTAATTTTTCATGCTCTATTCTGATGAAACTTACTATAACTAAAAATAATAAGAAATTAAAATGTATTAAACAATGTTAAACAATAAACAATGTTAAAAAATTATTTCTTAAAATTATCTCCAATTTATTTAATACTTTATTTACCATTGTGATTAGATATTGCATTTTTGAATTTTAAAATATAATAATTTATCATCTTTATTAAGAATATATATAATAACTATATATAAGTAAATCGATTTTAAAATTATCAACAAGAAAGAAGTTATAACATATACTGTTAAGATTAAGGCAAATTATAAATTCGAAATCTTTTCACAACAATAATTTTAAATATATTAATTAATACACTCAAAAACTTTTTCACAAAATTTTTCAAATATAAACAATACACAAAATGTTTTGTAAACTCTGTAATTTTTATAATAAATCAAAGAAGCATTTTTTCTTACAACCAGTTTGTGGGTTTTCACATAATTTTTTTTAAAATTTACAATATTTAAACAGATTTTACAAAAAAATTGTAAATTTAATTGTCTTTTTTGAGTGTATAATCACATAATGATAATGCTCGAATCGAATACTTTCCCTGTCAAGCACGTACCTAAGAAGAAAATCTAACTTGGCTATTCTGAACCAAAATTTTGAATGAAATGGAAACTGAAATTTTTCTTGTTTTTTTTTATAAAAATGCAACACATTTTTCAAGCTTATTTTGAAAAAAATCACAGTGTTTATAATGATACTTATACATAAAACAAAAAACTGCATATTTAGGCATCTATGTGCACCGTTTTCACTTTTTATAAAATTTAATTTCACATAATTCCTTCCACTAAAATAACATTTTTAATCACAAATTAGAACAAAGTAAACCGTCTTCAACATGTAAATATAAACTAATAGGAATATTGTTAAAACCATGTGCTAAATACAAAAATTTATGGGCCCTATAATCAAGTTATTCTCAAAATTAGCAAAGAAAACTTGTATAAATCATTTATGTTCTCGATTGTTAAATTAATTTTATCTAAATTTAAGGATGAATGTCTCAAAATAAACGAAATTGCAAATAATGATTCAAGAAATCAATTTTCTACATTTAATTCTAAATTTTTGACTCTAATTGAAAACAAATATATCACAATTTCATCAATGTTCTGTATGTTAGCTTAGAGAATAGAATTCTTTAAACAATAAGAATAATCCATAAACGTAGAATCAATGGAATGAATTGTGCAGCTAATAAATTAATGAGGTTGACACTATAAATCTTAATTCATAAAATTGTTCGATTGCTAAAATTGATCAATTTTATCTTTATTGATGCCACAAATTCTCATTTCAAGTTATTTAGTCTAAAATTTTCATCGATATTGACTTTCTATATTTGAGAACATGTTCTGCTTAATATTAGAATACCATTTCTCTCAGTGCGGATCCTCCGAGCAGGAGAACATAAAATCTCTATCCTATCATGAAATATTGGCATATATGTCACATTTTATGTGTGATAGGATTAATTGTTTCAACATATTCGATTTCGATTTTGTTCCTAAAAATAAGTTTAAACAATCTGGTCAAATTGCTAGAGTGCTAGTTTAAGAGGTGTGTTGTAGTGTATTTAAAATAATTTTTTTCAATTTGGCTGATGCAAAATTTGAGTGATTTTGTTAAACGGGTAATTATTGCAAAATTGTTATTTTATTTAGTTTAAACAATGCACTGATATCTCAGGACTGTCACTAGCATCCAAAGAATCGACATTTCTAAGAAACAAAACTTTACAAGAAACTGAAAAAAGCCTCGAAAAAAAATGTCTTTGAGTAAAGTCAATGATATATCAAGTGAAAGGCGTTGTACTAAGAACATAGTTGAAATTTGAGAAAAATCAATCAACGCGTGCTCAGAAATACAAGCAAATTATTTTTCGTTAATATTCGAAATTTTTCTAAAATTTAGAAGCCTTGATCGAACTGGTCGTAGTAACTTCAATGAAAACAAACTTAAATTTAAGTATTTAAAATTTAAGTGATTTTTCAAAACGTAAAAGATGGTCACTGGCATCTGTTTTGAAATTTTTTAAAGATAAAAGACTTAAAAAAAAACTTAATACGACATTTTTATTTATCAAATATAATTGTTTTTGAATTTTGGCAAGTGATACTTACTTTAAATTAAAGTTGACATTATACTGAGCGTGGAGTATTAATTTGAAAAGAATTGGACGTCGTATTTGGAAATACCAGCGTATTTTTTTTTTGTCAATTTTTCGATACTTTTCCAATATAGAAATATCATCGGACTGCTCAGACTACTCGAAAACAAATATGGAAGGACTGAAATCTCACAGCTCTGATATATAAAGTCTTCGGTTTTGGTTAAGGATTTTATATAGTTTTCGGCATAAAACTTTTATGAGGACATTGTTTTTAGTTTTGGGCAGCGATGTATATCAAACATAACTCTTTGTTAAAGTACATGTATTTTTTTTAATCTCTGAGAAATTTATTACAAAACTAACACTACACAGATAGAAATCGAGGTTTTTTTTATGCCTAATAAGTTATATTCCATGCCGTAATTACGTTAATTCTCAACCGTGAATAAGCCAGGAGGTGTATTATATACTTATAAGGTATACTTTTTCAAAAAATCACTAAGAAGCTTATTATGAATATTATTCATAGAATTTTAT